>OZ038318.1:4639504-4694504 GCA_964035775.1 Osedax frankpressi
TAGCTTGTGATGATATGTAGTGATAGACTAATGCATGCAATATGAACATTTATTTGATGGCAATACAATATTCCATTATGTATTTGTCATGGTAACATAATATCCTATCCGAATTAGTATTTTACATAAAAATTGTTTTTCCATATTTTTATAAGAGGACTATTAATAGATTCTATGTTATTTCTATTAATAGAAAAAAAATTAATGGTCAAAGTGTGCATGAAAGATATAATGGAATATATCTCGGAGTAGATTAATTTCTACTTTATTTAGATATGTTTCTGTTTAGGTAGCAAATACCTTAAAAATCTCCAAGATACTTTGATACTAGATAACGTTATGACAATAGATGATAATAGATAATAATAGATAATATCCTATTGATGTATATGTGTTTAATATGTAAATTATAAATCAGTTTTAATTTCTATTTATTTTCCTATCTATCTATCCTCACTGCCTCTAACCCATATAACCAAGTTAAGTTATACTCCTTAATACCATTCCATTTCAAACCCAGCCAACTCGACCTATATCCACCGCCAAACCCTCAAGTCCAGGATTCTCCTTTGCTAACCTCTTACATTCTTTCTAAACTCCACCTAAACTCCACCTAAACTCCACCTAAACTCCACCTAAACTCCACCTAAACTCCACCTAAACTCCATCTAAACTCCACCTAAACTCCACCTAAACTCCATCTAAACTCCACCTAAACTCCACCTAAACTCTACCTAAACTCCATCTAAACTCCACCTAAACTCCACCTAAATTCCATCTAAACTCCACCTAAACTCCATCTAAACTCCACCTAAACTCCACCTAAACTCTACCTAAACTCCATCTAAACTCCACCTAAACTCCACCTAAACTCCATCTAAACTCCACCTAAACTCCACCTAAACTCCATCTAAACTCCACCTAAACTCTACCTAAACTCCATCTAAACTCCATGAACCCTGGCCCCCAACTAACTCCACGTTTACAATAGACCCGACATCAACTTGAGAACTCAACTGTCTCAACCCGTTGCGATTTCTTCTAAACCCCCCCGAGCTCCAATTGTCCCCGGAGATAATGGACCCGGAGATAATGGACCCGAGGCTGACCAAGCATCATTTCCACTGCACCTCGATAATATCGACCAATCGGATTGCTTACCTACACGACAACAACAACAACAACAACAACAGCAACAACTACAACAACAACTACAACAACAACAACTACAACACAAGAGAACCGTTCGATTACCAGCCCAACAACACTACCAACAGCACGCCCCTTCCGTGGTAGGCGTAACATCTCCACCTGACCACGCCCACAACCAGCCGATAATCCTCCAACTACCACAGCCAATCTACCAGGTTTTTGAAACATAATATTCTATGAAGCATCTTTACCTAGTTTTTATTCTTTTCTTTGTTTATGTATTACATAATACAATTAATTCAAATTGTAGACTTTTATTATTTTCAGTAAATCATACATGCCATTTTTTCTATTCGCTCTAGAAACCAGATTATGTAACTGTTATAACTTATGTAATTATTTATAACTATTATGTAATTATTATGTTATAGTTTCGTAGAATACTTTGACGCATCTATAATAATACAAATTAATATAAAGAAATGATGTTTACCGAGTTTTAGTGAGATTACTAAATGTTAAAATTGTATACTTAGGTGGTTTTTAGATTTTTAGTACGCGATTATATAAATAATCAAAATAGAATCTATTTATATAAACACAATACAATCAAATAAACACTTCAAATGATTTCATTTGTTTCTAAGTGGGATAATAATATTTCTTAAGTAAAACATTCATGGCATTTATTTATAGTTTAAATATTTTATATATTAATCGCATAGCTCCATTTACTCTTAATAAATGTCTATTAATTAGTCTACCATTTAACTAAAATATCACTCTCTCTAGGCACCAGTGCTGAGTAGTTTTAACAGCATGCCTGGCGATTCGTCGAGTTCAAATGGATACGAGCCGGGCCAAACCCAATCCGTGATAAGCCACGCCTCTTCGCACAGTAGTTCCACCTCCCGAACCTCTCAATGGTTTGCAATCTCAATTTATGTGGTGGTCGTCAAAATGTCCTCGGAAAACTCTAATATCTACAAATTAATTATCATTTCTCGTAAATTAGCAAGTCTAGTTAATTGCCTCCAATCTTTCTCAATGTTCTCTAAAATCCCGTGTCTTCCCCTCCGCCAGGTTGAATAGACAACGACCTGTACCCCCGCCAAGGGTAGACTCCGACTCCTCTATTGCTCCTCAACTCACCGCATCCCAAACACTAGACGCCATTATCTCCGTAGCGTTGAGACAACAACCACCCCAAGCCATCGGTCATCCACATCTTCTGGTTGGTAATCTTCATTTTAGGTCAACTAATTGATTTACACTCTACCATACCATCTTAGCATATCTGATACTCTGATATCTTTGCTATCTGATATTTACTATCTAACACATATATTATTTTAGATATCATATAGATATCATATAGATATCTTTATAATCTGATATATTTATTATCTGATATCTTTATTATATTATATCTTAATTATCTGATATCTTAATTATCTGATATCTTTAGTATCTGATATCTTTATTATTTGTTATCTCTATTATCTTTATTATCTGATATATATTATCTGATATCTTTATTATCTGATATATTTACTATATTATATATATATAAATAAGATATCTCACTATCTGTACTCCATGTACATCTCTCTATTCCCTTTCCATTTCCTTCTTTCTATCATCGCAGACCAAAGATGACGACGGTGGTTACTCGACTTGGCCTCGTGCTCCTCGACCTTTAACTTTGACCTCTGCGGTCCGGAGTCGAGTCGACGAGATTCAAGCTCCTACTCCAGCAAATTACCTCGACGAATCATTGCCGCCCCCACCTTCTCCCGACCATACACCCACTAACGCACCCACTAACGCACCCACTAACGCACCCACTAACGCACCCACTAACGCACCCACTTCGCTGACCTCTATCTTGAAATCCCCTTCTTCTCTGACCTCATCCGGTTCACAGGTTAATTCAACTATAGACGTCATTCTCTATGGGTGAGGTAGAGGGGAGTAGGTGTTGTGGGTGTTGGTGAAGAGGTAGAGTTCGTGTATAAAGGGTATATAGGGGAATATTTACTGGCTGTTTGAAAGTGATTCCCTAAAATATATTTTAATCTGAATTGGCAAGATAACTAAAGAAAGTAAAGATATAGATAAGGATAGATTGTAAGAGAAATTAGTAAAGATAGGGATAGATTATAAATGTAACCAAACACTCCTTCACAACTGCCTTCAACCCGGGCACATCCTTACTTCTACCTTCAATCCCACCAACACCCTTACTTATATATAACAATAAATCTAACATACCGATAAGACATCACCTATGACCCCAACGTCATTATCACCAGCACTCTTACCCCATCTAATACCCACAACCTACCTTGACCTTATAGAATGTTCACTCTATCCCCGCGATGAGACCCAACCTTCTTGACACCTATAACGAACACCGTTACAAAACTGTAAAATCGGTTAGTTGTTGTCCGGGATGAACTGACTTTGACCCCATCTTAACCTCTCTTTCACTCCAACCTAGCTCTGTGGGATTATTAATGCAATTGAGTAACACTACCTCATTTGATTACACTCATATTTAGTGGCAGTTTATAATTTAAAATGATTGTAAATCATTTCAAATACTCAATACTCAAGTTAATATTAATTATTGCCAACACTCCGCTAGATATCTTATTAACTTTTTCTCTCATTAAATGTCGCCACCTATTTTTCTCCTCGTTTGAACCCGTTTCTCTCGCTAGGCGGACGAGTACCATGTCGTCGACGTTTCCCCCATCACCGCCACCCCCACTGTGGCCGCCTCCCTGCGCCCCATCTCGCAACCACTGTTCGCCGACATCAGCGAAATGCGAGCCTCGATTCCGTTTGACATTTCCGCCGCCGGTTCGGCCGCCAGGCGTACGGCGAGTCTCCCGCGACCCACCGCCGCACGCACCTCCAAGGTTTCGTGTCTCGGCCCCGTCTGCCCTTTACGTCTGCCCTTTACGGGAGTTGAAATGTACCTCGGTGAAATAAAGTAAATTAAACTGATATTTAAAAGAATACTTTTTTTTGGGAATTCTCTGTTTTAAAAAGATCTTTTAATAATACCGGGAATCTTTTTAAGTTTGTTGCATCTTCAAACTATAATTTGTACGCTAGATATAATGAGTGAAATATACAATCATAACCATTGTTTTCATCTTATATCATGTTTAGCAAATAATTGATATGCTGTAATATATCTCGCATATTTTTCTTATAGTCAAATATATATTCGCATATTTGAAATCTATGTTCTACATATTCAAGTTGTCTTTGTATTGCACTGAAGTTGTAAGATAGGTTTTTCAGATAAAGATCTAGATGAATAAAGATCCATTAGATTAAGATCTAATAAGTAAATGGTAGAATAAGATAATAAGAATAACTAGCAAAATATTTAGATCTTTCTAGAATCTAATTATTATAAGTTCATTAAATATTACGATAATTAAATAATTACGATAAATAAACAAAATATTTTATGCTCTGTCCAGCTCTGCTTCACATGATAGCTCTACTTTACCATTTACAGAAAGGTCTGAGGAATCCGGGCAAGAGTTGGTACGAAGGTGTACAGACTAGTCGAGCCGAACATCCCCTGGGTACAGACGCTGAGATTAAACTTACAAACGTTTGTGGAGTTTTACTTTACTGCTATCTCCAATATACTAGACCCCGCCCCACTTATCACCACCATACTAATCACTATTCCTCCTACATCTAATATGATCCAAATCTATAGTCCTACCTTTCTTTTAAACTCCTTCAACAACCCTTAACAAATTACCCTGCACTAACACTCTTTCTTTCCAACTCCTTCTCGACTATTCTTCCGACATATCATTAACCTATAATCCCACTACTCTTCATCTCCTCGACTTCCGTAACCCTCTATATTATATGCCCTGCCTACCTAATAGTTTAACCTCTCCGTGACCCCCGACCTATGACCATTCCCTCGCAGACGCGACTTACCGGCGGAGACAAATCGTCTCTGTACGGTTCCCGAGCCAGCATCAACTCGCTGACCTCTTCGTCCAGCCAACACCGGCCTTGTCCCACCCACGTAACCACCGCTCCGTCCACTACGCCCGCGGGTTCAGACTACACGTCTGCTTCATTCAAGACATTGGGCATGCCGCAATTGACATCATTTGTGAGTACTGGTATCTTGTTATTGTCTGCGGTAACGGCAAGGGATATTCGTGGTGGTAACCGAGGTGGTAACTGAGGTGGTAACGGAGGTGGTAACGGAGGTGGTAACGGAGGTGGTAACTGAGGTGGTAACTGAGGTGGTAACTGAGGTGGTAACTGAGGTGGTAACTGAGGTGGTAACCCAGGTGGTAACTGAGGTGGTAACTGAGGTAGTAACTGAGGTGGTAACTGAGGTGGTAACTGAGGTGGTAACCCAGGTGGTAACTGAGGTGGTAACTGAGGTGGTAACCCAGGTGGTAACTGAGGTAGTAACTGAGGTGGTAACTGAGGTGGTAACTGAGGTGGTAACTGAGGTGGTAACCCAGGTGGTAACTGAGGTGGTAACTGAGGTGGTAACTGAGGTGGTAACTGAGGTGGTAACCCAGGTGGTAACTGAGGTGGTAACTGAGGTGGTAACCCAGGTGGTAACTGAGGTAGTAACTGAGGTGGTAACTGAGGTGGTAACTGAGGTGGTAACCCAGGTGGTAACTGAGGTGGTAACTGAGGTAGTAACTGAGGTGGTAACTGAGGTGGTAACTGAGGTAGTAACCGAGGTGGTAACTGAGGTGGTAACTGAGGTGGTAACCCAGGTGGTAACTGAGGTGGTAACTGAGGTGGTAACCCAGGTGGTAACTGAGGTAGTAACTGAGGTGGTAACTGAGGTGGTAACTGAGGTGGTAACCCAGGTGGTAACTGAGGTGGTAACTGAGGTAGTAACTGAGGTGGTAACTGAGGTGGTAACTGAGGTGGTAACTGAGGTGGTAACCCAGGTGGTAACTGAGGTAGTAACTGAGGTGGTAACTGAGGTGGTAACTGAGGTGGTAACCCAGGTGGTAACTGAGGTGGTAACTGAGGTAGTAACTGAGGTGGTAACTGAGGTGGTAACTGAGGTAGTAACCGAGGTGGTAACTGAGGTAGTAACGGAGGTGGTAACTGAGGTGGTAACTGAGGTGGTAACCCAGGTGGTAACTGAGGTGGTAACTGAGGTAGTAACTGAGGTGGTAACTGAGGTGGTAACTGAGGTAGTAACTGAGGTGGTAACTGAGGTGGTAACTGAGGTGGTAACCCAGGTGGTAACTGAGGTGGTAACCCAGGTGGTAACTGAGGTAGTAACTGAGGTGGTAACTGAGGTGGTAACTGAGGTGGTAACCCAGGTGGTAACTGAGGTGGTAACTGAGGTAGTAACTGAGGTGGTAACTGAGGTGGTAACTGAGGTGGTAACCCAGGTGGTAACTGAGGTAGTAACTGAGGTGGTAACCCAGGTGGTAACTGAGGTGGTAACTGAGGTAGTAACTGAGGTGGTAACTGAGGTGGTAACTGAGGTAGTAACCGAGGTGGTAACTGAGGTAGTAACGGAGGTGGTAACTGAGGTGGTAACTGAGGTGGTAACCCAGGTGGTAACTGAGGTGGTAACTGAGATAGTAACTGAGGTGGTAACTGAGGTGGTAACTGAGGTAGTAACCGAGGTGGTAACTGAGGTAGTAACGGAGGTGGTAACTGAGGTGGTAACTGAGATGGTAACCCAGGTGGTAATACAGGTGGTAATTCAGGTGGTAACTGAGGTGGTAATACAGGTATTACCCAGGTGGTAACTGAGGTGGTAACCCAGGTGGTAACTGAGGTGGTAACCCAGGTGGTAATACAGGTATTACCCAGGTGGTAACTGAGGTAGTAACGGAGGTGGTAACTGAGGTGGTAACTGAGGTGGTAATACAGGTATTACCCAGGTGGTAACTGAGGTGGTAACCCAGGTGGTAATACAGGTATTACCCAGGTGGTAACTGAGGTGGTAACCCAGGTGGTAACTGAGGTGGTAACCCAGGTGGTAATACAGGTATTACCCAGGTGGTAACTGAGGTGGTAACTGAGGTGGTAATACAGGTATTACCCAGGTGGTAACTGAGGTGGTAACCCAGGTGGTAACTGAGGTGGTAACCCAGGTGGTAATACAGGTATTACCCAGGTGGTAACTGAGGTGGTAACTGAGGTGGTAATACAGGTATTACCCAGGTGGTAACTGAGGTGGTAACCCAGGTGGTAACTGAGGTGGTAACCCAGGTGGTAATACAGGTATTACCCAGGTGGTAACTGAGGTGGTAACTGAGGTGGTAATACAGGTATTACCCAGGTGGTAACTGAGGAGGTAACCCAGGTGGTAATACAGGTATTACCCACGTGGTAACTGAGGTGGTAACCCAGGTGGTAACTGAGGTGGTAATACAGGTGGTAACTGAGGTGGTACTATATACTAGATATATAGATAGTGAAAACATTAGATTTCTACTGTATGCAATGGGCAGATTAACATTAACATATATAATAATATTAATATTGCTGATATAATAAATTAATAGAATCGTCTTCTCTTTCGCAGGTTAAACGTTCGACTTCGCTGGACTGCGATTTAAAATGTGCAGCTGCTGCGAAAGGAGGTTCAAACGGAGGTTCAAACGGAGTCAGGAGATATGGAGATGTAATATACGCTATGCCTCAGATGCAAGGTTTGTTGATTTCACTACAATGGATAACTCATCAGTCACAATAATATTTATAAAGTTTGTTGCCTGGATGTTTATATATTGTAATTACATATATGTCGTATTTACTGTAAGTATTAATTACTGATTATTAATAACCTAAATGATGTATTAAGTAAATTAGAATATTAATTGTTTTCAAATTATTCAGTGATATTTTTTAAATAAAAATTAAATTTATTTGTATATTTATTTGTTTCACAAACAATTTTTAATGAAATCTTGACATTTTCTTGATACACGTATTTATTAATACCATATGAATTTTATTAATTGCCAATATTTGCAGGCAATACAAACGGTATGGATATGTATCCAAAGCGCCACCTAGTGGCTAGTGCCAGCGTTCCCGAACGCCTAGTTGTATCTGCCTCTTTTCAGCCGAACCTTTACCCCGAGAATTTCAATGAACCTCAAGTTCAAATTGTTAAGGTAATTTACTGAAATATTGGAACTATACATGTGTAAGGCTGGCATATGGATACCTTAAAGTATATTGCAAATATAATATAGAGGATAGGCTATAAATAGAAGAGAAGTTAGAAATTATTTATTAATTATCAAAATATGGTGTAAAAATCAACAATTTATTTATTTTCCGTTTCATTGTTACACAGAATAATATTACTTAACCTCTACGTGAGTTTATGTCTTTAATGTCGGCCTTTCAACAGGTGGATTCTGCTTCGCGTCGTTTCGCCGGCCTCTCAATTGGTCAACGTTCGGGATCCCTGTCTCCCGTCTCCGAAGTGAACCGGCGTTCGGCTTTGAAACCTCCCGTCGCCGACCTCTCGGCGATACAACGCGACCTCTCGTCGCCGACCGGTCTAGCCTACGAACACTACGAACGTGACGACCACCGGCGCCAGCCCCATCAGAACCAACCCCATCAAAACCAGCCCATGCAGCAACGCCGCCATTTGTACATCGACCAATCGAATTACCGCATGAATACGTTTACGTCGCAAACTTAGTCGAAACGGACGTCCCGACTCCGCGATGGACTCAAAACTCCGCTGAATTTATTTTTATTTTATCCCGGTTCTTCGATATATTTTCGAACAGGAGAGATCGCGTGAATGCGTTAGGAATGTGAACGCGAATGCCGGTAACGGACGTATGAATAAGAATTAATGAAATTGAGAAAATACCAGAAAAATAAGTTGTAAGAAAGGTATATAGTAAATGGAGTGACTGCGTGTGAGTGAATGATTTAGTAACCTGCTTTTACATCACGTGACCCAACGTACATATATATATTCAATTATTTTGATAGCGCAACCCCCACCCCCCCACCCCCCCCCACTCCCCGCGTACACTCCCCTCTAGGGCGTGTATTATCACGTGATAAACACGCGTGTTTCAAATACCACAAATAAAATTTATAAACAATTTATCTTCAATGTATAACAATCTATTTTAATTTATTATTATGTGAACTATAAATCATATTTAGTATTCATATATAAATGAATATATTTATAAATTAGTATTTAGAATTTTAGCAATAACCTTAAGACGCAAATTTATTACTGCAAAATTAAATTAAAGCTATATTATGTTTTTACAATTGTTCTGAAAATGCCTAAAGAAATAATAACTAAACTTATTTGTATTGGACTTGCTAGTTAATAGTATTCTGTAAATTATAAATATATTGAATTACCAACATTTTTATTTACAAGAATATATATTAGAATTAAAATGAATTTACCTTTCAAATCTTATAACATGCATTTCAGCATTATTTTTATATACATGGATACAATTATAAACTAGTTACATATCTATTAAATCAATATCTTTTTACAACATAAACTTACTTATAAACTTCATATTCAAATTCCTTATTTTATTATAATTACATTACAATAATAGAAAATATATATATTTATAATATGATCTTGAATGTATCTCTATTTGTTATAATGTCAGTTATTTATTTTATGAAGATCGATAAAACAAAAACATAATTAATTCGATATTTATAAATGGGATATTATTCGATATTTATAATATTTCATAATTATATAAATATTTGATATATATATTATATTATAAACATATATATCCAATATTAATATATATTAAAATTGTTATTTTTGATATAGTGCATGTTATAGGCGTAATATTAATGAAGAGTATATTTATAGTAAAGTTGTATAATTGGATGTTGGAGAACTAATAACAGTTCAATCGTTTAGCTTACAAAAAAAATAAAATCATCATGATGGGTAGAGCATTTTTAATGAACTAGATACATTTATCTAGTAAGAGGATATCCATAATATTATATACATTGTTTATGTCTAGATGTTATGAAGTGTTTAATAATAATAATAATAATAATGTCTAGTTATTTAGCAGAATAGAATTTTAATTTTCGTATCTCCCTAATAATATATGCAATAGATGTCTCAAATCAACATCATATCTGTACTATTGAAAAGCAGTAGAATATTAGTATTTTTTTACACATTGGATAAATATCACTGAAAGAGTGGATAAATGAATCTTACTACAAATATTTTCTTTTATTAAATTGTGTTATTAATTAATGAAAATACAAGTGAGACCGATGGTGATTTTGTTAGAAAATTACTAAATTATTTTGTTGATAAATCTGTTGAACTTTACGGTAATGGAATATATGTCTATATATATATATATTAAAGGAGAGTTTATCTCTTATTAATTTATTTTGTCATTGAAAATTATTAATTATAATGTATCCTACGTATATGTATTGGATAATTATAAACGATATAGAGCACTCGATCAATGGTCAGCCCAAGTTTTTAAAGTTAAATTATTTGAGAACAGTAAAGAGAATGCTTTCGATTGGTAATTTGATAATTTGCTCCAATAATTTGCAGAATGGAGAATGGAAAGATCTGAAAAGATATATAGTTGATACGAATATTACAAAAAATAAATATAGACGATGTATTCATCAATAATTCAATATTCCAAAAATAAAAAATATAAATAATCATAATTGTATTTGAAATAAATGTAAGCTAAAACTACTCTATCTTATTCATTGCATCTATGGGGTATGTGGAATTTTGAAAGCAATGTCATGTTCACATAGTTATACAGTTCATTCTGTTATATTAATGCACAAGCCATGACAATTGTATTAAATATTAAATATTAATAATTATGAGAACGGAGAATGTATTCAACATTTACATTTATTTGTTAAAAAATAAACAATTTGGTATACATTTCTATATTTATTATAGTTTTGTTAACACTTTATAGTTTATTATATTTTAAATCTATTACGATAACTTTTATTATAGGTTTATTTAAATACAATCAAACCAAATAACTAATAACACAAATAAAACGCCCTAGTATTTCCTATTGTACAACAATGTAAATATAATCAATACATTCGTACAAAACTATACTAATATAATAGTTATAAATAGTTTATATGAAGACAAGAACCACCGACAGTGAATTTATTAGTTAACTGAATTATAGTTAAAAAATGGAACTCATTTGTTAAATGTAACATCATTAATTTCTTTCTACTTAATAATTTAACACATCTCCATGATCACTTATTATATACTATTTAATTACATGCATTTACATATGTAATTATATATATTTATATTACCATAGATTTATATATATATATATATATTTACTAAGTAAAATATATATAATATTTAATCATATCGATATAGCATGTATTTATTGTTTGAATCATATTACCCAGTTTGCAATGCAAGATACATTGGATTCATTGAAATTCTAATGATTAAACTTAATAATAGTATAAAAAACTTAATAATATTATTTGTAATCTAATATTAAATAAATGTATATATGAGAAATACTTTCAGTGGAATAAAAATAATATGTATTTGTATATCCAAAGGTCAGCATTCTATGAATCTTTGCAATGGATAAATAAATGTAATTTATTAATATAAAAACTGATATAAAAACTTATAATTGGCTATATTTTAATATATATTTGTTCACCTTTATAATATATTTAATATAATTACTTTGATTAATTATATAATTAATAATAAATATACTATTTTAGAGATATTATTAATGCAGAGAATGTAATCATTGATTCATTAATTCACGAATTAGAAGAAGAACGTGATAGATATAGTTCTTTAAATTATTGGGACGATGTAATTGCAAATTATTCGGAGACAGAATTTAAATCAAATTTCAGGTTTTAATTAAACATTTCATATAAAAACATCAACTATTGTTACAATACTATATTTAAATATTAACTCATGCTATCTATTTTACAAATACTTTCAGAGTAAATATCAATACATTTAATTATATTTGTAATGAAATAAATCCATATATTACATCAAATGCAAGGAAAAACAAACCCATGAATGAGATGAAACTTGCAATTGCATTATGGAGGTAATTTTTTAAATATATTATTTTTAGAAATATATGTATATATAACAATATTATAAAAAACAGATTGGCTACTAATTGCGACTATCGTACATTAGCTGATAAATTTAGAGTCTCAAAATCATCAGCGATACAATGGACCAATCAAGTATGTATTCCTATAAAATTATTAAGTTATTTTCTTGTATGTATATGTATAGAAATTCTTGTAACATTATAATTATATCATTACAAATTTATATTTATTTTTAGGTTATAAGGGTTATAACTGAAAAATTGTTAAAAAAAACACATCATATTTCCAACGAGTCGACACGATTTGGAAACAGCTCGTCAATTATTTGCAAATAGAAGATTCCCAAATTGTGTCGGTGCGATAGATGGGACCCATATTCCAATATTAGCCCCTTTGATAAATAAATCAGATTTCTATAATAGGAAAGGATTTTATTCTATTAATGTAATGGCTGTTTGCGATGGAAAAAAGAGGTATATATAATTATATTTTGAAATATTATTTTAATATATTTTTATATAACATTTATTTTTTAGATTCATTGATATTTGTATTGGATATCCGGGAAAAGTTCAAGACGCAAAAGTTTTTTCGAATTCAGATTTTTGCAATATTATATATCCGAATATATTCAATCAATTCAATAATGTTAGTATATTTAAATAACAATGTACTTTTTTATAAATTTATATACTTATCATATTTTATAACACAGAATAATGAAAGATTAGTAATACTTGGCGATGCTGCATATCCTGCATTACCTTGGCTGGTAAAACCATGGCCCGGAGTAAACCTATCACTAAAGAAGGAATTGTTCAATTTTAGACATTCAAGTGCTCATATAGAGCAGACATTCGGACTACTAAAATCAAGATGGCGGATATTACTGAAAAGGCAGGATACTGAATTTCATAATTTACATTACTGCATAACTGCCTGTTTTATTTTGCATAATATTTGTATTGATCAAGGTGATAATCATTTACCATTATGGGATGATAATATAGATAATAATGTATATAATGAAATCGAAGGCCTACGTGTCAATATATTTAATGGTGATAATAATATGAGAAATGATATAACAAATATTTTATAAAATTTTTTATTGTTACTTTTTTTGATATATTTCATTATGTATTTCTTTTAATAATATATACATTTTATCAATTTTTGTTGTTAATGGTTTTAGGATATTCTTAAATTCTGCATTTTGTATTATCCCATAATTTTCTCTAAGCTCGATTAACCTGAATAAAATATTGATTGTATGTAAAACAAATTATAATCCTATAAAATTAATTTATTTTTAAAATATCAAACAAATATGCTATTTAATAACTTACTTGTTAATATTTAATTCCATATTTTTCTTGGCATTTTTAGAGGGAGAAGGTGCTTTTTTAATTACTGGATGAATATTTTCAGGGTTGATTGAAGTAGATTTAATATTTTCTATATTTATAGGGCGTCTGAATATTAGTAGTTTAGAATTGGAGGTAAGATTTATGGGAGGTGCAGAGGAAGTAGAAGGTGATGAAGAAATTATTGGAATATTTGTGGTTATATGGTGCCGGATATATTTTAAGATTATTTCTTTCTCTCGGTATACCTGTTATATTTATAATCATCTATTAAATTTATATTATGATGCTTATATTTTAAATAATTGAATCTAATAAATACCTGTTATATTATATATATTATAATTATCTTGCAAATAATATAATCATATTTTTAATATAAACCTATCATAATATATAAATTGAAATCATATTTTAAAATATAAACCTATAACTTCCCGATTTCTTTGAATGAGCATTCTGGGTCTTATCGTATCCCTCGTTCACATAAACTCATTAATCATATCGTAATACGGAGCAAATGGTGCCCATTCACTATCAACACCACTCATCTTCAAATAATCATTTCTCTGCAAGTATCATATTTGTTATAAATTTCAAAATATTATAAGTGCAAATTTGATAACATTAATCAAAATCAATCATCATATTAATGTTACTCAATATGTCATCATATTACTTATACCATGATTTGAATCATGGGAAATTTTGAATTATGTTAACTAAAAGAATGTGAGTATTCTTGTTCTAGACTCTAGAACTATAATAAAATAAATAATAATTTAATTATTAATGAAATTCATAATCTAATGATTAGTATTATATATTTATAAATTAAATACATTTATATTATAGCTCTTATATAATTTGTTATTTTCAACATTTCTGATACATATACATAAAATATGTTTTCTAATATAATGTATATTTAATTATACATAAGTAATTACATGCACAGTTTATCTAATATACATACTTATAATACTAACTTCAGAATACTTTTTTTTAAAGTATTTTATTTTATTCTTTATATGTATATCCGAAATATTTGCAATACATTTCTTGTTGAACTCCTGACTCATTTTATGATATTTATCTGTATTACTTTTAATATTTATTGAAAGAAAATCAGATTTCCATAAATTAATAATGTACAATACTTGATTTTCATTAAATTTAGACATTTTATTTAAAATTTCTTTTGTCTATTTCTATCATAAGATCTTGTTTACTTATAAAATATTCCCTAATATCTTTGCACGGTATTCCAAAATCGCATATATTTAATCCGAATTGGTGGGAAAAGGTCAGAGATCACTGGAGGAAATACCACGTGACTTTTCACCCAACGTACCATGTGACTTTTCACCCGATGAAAAGCAGGGGTGTCCGCGCGCTATGTGTGATATACGGGTGCACCCGCCACACTTTTATTTTTTATTTATGTAGCACCGCACCCTAAACTAGTCACAAATAGGAACCAATAGTTTTAGTAGGTATTATATATGATCAATAGTATAATATTTTTTGAATAGAACCAATGCTGAGAATATATATACTAATAGTTTTATAAGTCAAGTTTATTTACATGTACATGTCACTTTGGTATCATATAAATTTACATAAAATGTTCGTTTTAAACCAGATATACAAATTGGGTTTTTTAATGAAGATTTATTCGATTTGAAAGAATGATTTTGTGAAGTGTAGGTTTGAGTTATTTAACAAAACAAAGACAATATACAATTAGCTTATTGATGTATATATTGAATATCCCTATACTATAGATAAGGTATTGAAATGATTTTTAATATTTTGACATGGAGTATACGAACTAATTCAAATTTCATATTTAATGATTGAGTTATCCTATTATAAATCGTGATTTAAATTATATTATTTGTTCTATTTGTTTGTATTCAATTTGTGACATACATGTATAATAAATAGGTATTGATGACTCTTGATATCAAATATCATATATATGAATGATAAACATTTTTGTAGGAATAATTAAATTTATAATTAATATATTAGGTGTATCCCAATATATAAATATATTGCCTTTTAAAACTATTTTATTAAAATTGCTTATTTCCAGTAATTCTGTATTATATATATAAATTATTGAACATATAACGTGATATACAGTATATGGTATTTACCAAATTATTGCTATATATATATGGTATATCTATTTTATTGCTTATATTATCCAAGATTCTTAGTAATCTTGGGTATTATGATATAGAAAATATTAAAATAATATGTATATATATATTTATAAATATCATTATAATTACAATTTGAAGGTTCAGGTTTACCATCGATATTTCTAATGATAATATTTGCTATTATATCATTTTAGTATAATAACAAATATAAATATTTGTAATATACAATAATGAAAATATGATTAAACTAATTGTGATTATTAGAAATTTCTTAGAATAGTGGAAATTATTGTGTGAATTTATTTTACTCACATAATATCGTTATTAATTAAAGAATTATTTTTAAAGAATTATTAATATATAATAATTTACTATTAAAAATAAATATTTTAATTATTATTATTAAAATGATCTTTAAAAAATATAATTTTACTTCTAGTAATTAATCATATTAAAAATTAATTATATACAATAATAAGCCTTTTAAGTGATACACAATACTATTCTTATAATTATTATAATTTTTTAATATCATCATTCTAACTGTAAAACCATAGCTTGTATGTGTTCGATTTGTTCACAAACATATTATCTAAATTGTATTTTCCTTTATTCAATTAAAATTATTTAAAAGTAATATTGATATCTATTCTCGCGAGTGGTTAATCATAATAGATGAACATTGAATTTTGCTTATATTATAGAACAATCTGTTATTAATTATTATGCAATTGTTATATATCAATAGAAATAATATATAAATATATATATATATATATATATATATATATATATATATATTCTTTGATATCCTTACAAATATAAATATGATACTACAAATAATTAATTTATCAAATTAAATATATAATTAGAATAACGGGTATCTCACTAACTGAATTAATGTATACTATAATCCTACCTTACTGGAATAATATATTGTTAATTTATTAGTATGATAGAGCCATACACATTGTACAATGTACATCGTCTGAATTGTATTAGTAAATTAGATGAAGTTACAGTTTTAAATTATATTAAATATTATAAATATTAGAAACTGGTAGAATAATGGATAATATGTAGACTAAATTACTTAAAATGACTTAATTAGTGGTTTAGTAATTAATAAGAGCTTCTTAAAGAATGATATTAACCTAAGAACACTATCTATCTTTTATAAGTTTAAATGATCTTCTATTGGTGTACCTAGTATATGATAAAAGTAATTTAAAACCACACCCTTAAATATAATAAAATACAAGTTAATGGTATTGTATATGATTTTTAACAAATAAATAATTATGATATTAACCATGTATATTTATGAAATATAAAAATAATCAATAAAGGAATATTATAAATTCGCGATATATTTCAATTAGTATAAAATATCTCCTTTTTAGTAGTTTTTTATCAATATAAAATTGTTTTTAAAATTTAAAGTTACATATAGTTTGCTTTTCAGAAATAATGTCAAATATTATTGTATCATGGAAAAAACATAATCGTTAACATCTAGAGTAATTTTAATAAAAATTTCAATATATTAATTTTATAATATACATTTTATTTAATATTAATTTATTTAATGTTTTATTATTATACAATAATATTTTAAATTATAACACATACAATTAAAATATTTAAAAAAATCCAAAATAGTGTATAAAACAACACATTAAATTATATATTAAATTTAACCCCGAGTTATGATAATCAATGTAAACATTGATCATTATTTTTAATATATATTTATTTATATCTCATGCTTTTAATAATGTAAAAAAAGGATGTTAGTTAATTAATTAGTATTATTATTAGTACTATTGTATATATTGGATCACATATATATTAAATTCAGGTTCGATGAACTATTAAACTATTTAGCTTCAAACCTTTTATTTATGTTTTAACCTTATATAGAAGTAATTAGTATTTACCACTAATATGAATATAATACACTACGATGCATATTCACCTTTATTGAGTTAACATATTGTAGCAATAATTACTGATTGAGCATTATATATTTTAAATTATAGAATATTTGAAGTAAATAATATTTTCGGACTTTTAATGAAGTCATTAAATAATAAGTCATTAAATAACCCTAATTTATTTATAATACTAAATCTATGATTATAATATTTGAAATTACAATATGTTATTACTAACCTGGATTATTATACTAGAATATTTAATCGTAATGGCATTGGCTAGATAGACTGTGAACTGTGCTTTTTCATGAATTATTTATATAATTTCCATGTCATTGTGGTTCATACATGGTTGATTACTAAATATAGATATTGTATTGTTATAAATAGAACTTCTAATAGTTACCGATGAAAATAGAAAAATAAAAGAACACGTGGAAAATGCTTATTTATTTATATTACAATTTATCATAACATCTATATGTAACGAATTTGGAAATATCTGTTGATGGTATTAAAACTAATATGCATGTTCGTAAAATATACCATTGATTATCATTGAGTATCAATTTACGAGATATATATATATTAAAAGAGGTAATTTTTTTGAACGTGAAGTTTAATAATTTGTTCAAATCATAAATATTTTAATATTATACTTGGATACTATTAGTTCTATGTAATTGGTAAATCTATAATGTAAACATTTAAACTTTATTATATATTATATATCAATTTTAAAATTTTTCATTTATTAATCAATTATACATCGATTATAAAATAATATTATTATGTATATTCAACAATGTATATATATTTTTCAATTTGTTGCTAATGGTAACATGATAATTTTATTATTTGTAATAAATATTTTTAGGATACAACAATATCGTAATACATATCTGGTTATACTGAATAGTATAATAATATAGTATATATTATATGTATTAATATATTAATAATATTACATGACAGTTTTATTTATATTGAATAAATTCTTTAGTAATTCCGATTTAAATTCCATTCGAATTCTGATACAATCCTCCTATATAATGATTCTAAAAGTAGTATTACTCTAATATTAGCAACATTAATATGTATTAGTTTAAAATGAAATTTAAAATAAGTATATATTATTATACGAATGTAAATTAAAATATATTTTACGAATATTTATAATTTTTTAAAAATTTGCGCTCATATTAAATTTAAAACTTTGCGTTCATATATAAGGTCAAATTTTGATATACAATTCAAATCATTTAATAAATATATATCATAATATTGAATAAACATATATTTTATATGTAATCATTATATTATCATATACGATCTATGAATTATTCTATATAGAGTCTAAATAATATAATACACTAAACATATACATTTTTATTTATTTTTGTTTTTAAATTTTAATTGAAATAAGTTTTGGAAAATTTTAGTTTTAGGATCAAATTCTAGTTATAGCTAAATTTAAAGTCTACATTTTAAAGAAATGTATCATATTAACTATTAATATATCTACTATAGTTAAATATGATAGTATAGTTAGTTATTTCAAGTTTATTCCATATATATGGTATGCAAATTTTTATATTGAAAATAAATATCCATTTTCCACAAATTCTTTTATTTTTCCATTTATATCGGTAACTATTAGAAGTTCTATTTATAACAATCCAATATCTATATTAAATAATCAACCATATATGAACCACAAAGACATGACAATTATAAAAATAATGTAAACAATGTAGCACAGTTCACAACATCTAGCCAATGCCTATCGTAATTCATCATAATCACCGCCTATCCAATGGAATATATATTAAATTTTTTGAATTATTAATATGGCATACAATTTTAAAAGCGTATATATAAATATATGTATTATTTATTTATATATTACAATATAATAAGTAAAATAAGTATTTATATTTATATAACTTACAAATCTGAAGGCCCGGATTCTTTATCTCTATTATTAGAAAAATACATATTACTTGATAAACACACACACACACACACATATATATATATATATATATATATATATACGCATACACACACATACATACACACATACATACACACATATATATATATATATATATATATATATATATATATATATATATATATATATATATATATATATATATATTGGAAATGTTATACTAACGATAAATAATATTTCTAATATTAGATTTTCAACTACAATTAAAAATAAATTGAATTATTAAATAATTGATTTATATGTAATATGGTGAAATCATACTAACACTTGCATACGTTCGTGCTCTTCATATGATTACAGTCACTATTGTTTACCAGTTCTATTGTTTGATGATACTATTTGTATGTTTACCGCGTTTTATGTTACTCCTGATTGAATTTGAGTTTGTTCTGCAATTGTCGAGATGAGGTTAATTAATAAAATCGCGTATGATTGAGTTCTGTCGTGCGCATTTGTCCTGCTACGTAATTTGTATGGGGTTTAAGACCTTGATTATTTTCTTTGTAATTATATGCTAACAAATTATTATACAATATAATTGATATACCAGAAGATTAGTAATACGTATTACAGTTAGTATGCTATGTAAAAGATTTCTGTGAAATTTAAATATTTTTTTATATTTTATGAATAAATAATATTAACTTTCATTTAAATACTATTATCTATTTTTAATTGTACTTTTTATTTTGATATATCCAATAATATACATCATTATTTATTAAATAGAAAATTCCCTAATACATTATTTGTACGAAAAAAAATGTTATATTAGAAGTTAATAAAAAATGGATAATTTTTTATTAAAAATAAAGGTTATGCAATAAGAAAATTAGTATAAATATGCATAATATAACAACTATTACGCATAACTATCTAGTATAATCGAACTATAATTTACTACAGTTTATGAATTGCTAATAACTTATATCTAGTTATATCTCTAATTTAATTTAAGTTTGTTAAACTTTTACATGTTTCAAATAATTATAAATATGCGTGTAATTATAATTTAGACATTTATTATATATAGTATATATATATATATATATATATATATATATATATATATATATATATATATATATATATTTATTAAATTCTGAATAATTTATACACTTTTATTGTATATATTGTATTAATGAAGAAAACAAATAAATATAATAAATATGTTGTGATTAATGAAATCCAAAGGAATGACATTTTTATAAACTTTCATTCTAAATCAGGGCATTAAGGAATTTATGTTTTAACTATATATTTATAATGTAATATATAAATATAGATACAAAAATGTTAAACTTAAATTAATAATTAATATACATATTAAGTGATTTTGATATATTTAAATATTCATATTTATCAGAAAAAAAACATTGTACAAAATTAATGAAAGATATTTTTGGAAAGGGATTAGAAATGATGTCGAAAATATTGGTGATCTATTTAATATAGTATATTTACTTCAATAATTTAATTTTACAAATATTATATTGCATTATTGATATCTATAAGATCTATCTGCAAATATTACTGGTAATTCCTTTACAATTTTTAACAATACCGTATGAAAATTTATATTTTCAGCAAGATTGACTGCGGAGCATATGTATGCATGGTTATACAGATATCCTATCAAAATAATATTAAATGAATGATATTATCATTGAATCCTCAGATATTATATACATTATATATTATATAATTTTAGTAAAATACTTCACAGATATATTTGTTATGCTAGGAATTTAATATTTCTTGTTAAAAAATACCTAGAAATATATATACACATAATAAAATAATTATTATATATTATTATTATTATATCATCTGTACGTGATTTATATTTATAAGGTACATTTTTAAATGCTAGAATTATATAAACATAAACATTATATATACATTAATATGTAATCGGCGCTTCTAAATATAAAAACACCCGAGAGCCCAGACAAATTAAGCAGCAGGACAAATTGCGAACAACAGTATCAATAGTTGTATACAACTATTGCATACAACTATTGCATAATATAGTATGCATTTTACTGTCGTGAAGAGTGAACATCAATGATAATAGATTTGTAACTGTGAACTCAGTAAGACAGAGCGATCTAAATATAAATAAATCCAAATCTACACAATCGTATTTTATTCGGATGAATCCATAAATACGAGTATTACATACTACATATATATATATACATATATATATATATATATATATATATATATATATATATAATAAAAATTTATTTATCTTATAATCGATTAGTTAATATATATGTTTTTCTTTATGCCTATAAATTTTTGAAGTTGTTTACATAGTTTCCGTCTCGATTAAATACATTTCTGTTATGCTTCTCATGTCATTGTAAATATTGATAATATTGGAATTATCACAATTTCTCTGATATTTATACACAATTATTATATCCCTTTCGCTATTTTTGGAGAAATATATATTTCTAAATATATTATAAAAATCAATGCAAATTAAATAAATCATAAACAATAATATATTATATTTTAATATAATAAACGTTCTATATTATTTAGTTAATTGTATTATATTTAATGTATATCGAATATTTTATATATATTCAAGATATATATATTCAAAAACATATAATATATATATAAAAACAGTTATCATATATCTCGATATATTATTATGGGTATTGTTATTTTTCTAGATGCAGATTTGTTTTCAACCATCACTATATAAGGCATCTAAATATACTCATAGAAAAAACTCGCATAAAACTCAAACAATTATATAAAGTGATTTTGCGAGAGCATGGATGACATTTACGAATTTTTACTATATCATATTCTATATGTGATTCTAAATTATAATTAAATATACAAGTCGATAAAAAGAAAAATACATCGCGTGAATAATGATATTTCTAACTCAATTTATTATCAGAAGATTCTGTTAAGATTAAATATATCAAATAAATAAAAAGAGTATTAATAAGAGTTCATCTGGAGATGAATCTAACTCAATTATCCAATTTGATAGTTTAACTTATTTATCTAGATAGTGTTAATTAAAAATGTAGTATATCTGACCAAGAATTAAAAATATTTAAAGAATCAAATATTTTTCAAAATTAATTAAAATAATTTTTTAAAAAATATATTGTTTGGATATTTTTGTGAATACATTTCTGTGAAAAATCCGAAATAAAATATTTATTTTATACATACAATATATACAATATATTGTTAATCATTAAGTATAAGGAATATAAACTATGTTATGTATTATAATTGTATAACTATAATGTTCTATCTGTTGTAAAATAAGAATTGTTTTATATAATATTTTATACATTGATTTTGAGATAAATACATTTTTAATTGATATATCAACATACTTGATTATCTATAAAATAAAAAAGTTATATAAATAATTAAGTTGTACCATATACAAAAGTTTTGAAATATATTCTAGGTTTGATATTAACTATCTTGAATTATCATAAAGTCATTTTGAAGCGTTTGAATAAGTTAGAGTTATCATATAGACGGAAAATAGAATCTCAAAAAAATTAAAAATATGAATATAATATAAAACATTGAACACATAGTTTATTATTAAATTATAAATATATAGATATTTTTTATATATGTGCAATATTTAAGTGTATACCATTCTCATCATTAATTTTGTAAATATTGTATAGTTTTATAAAATTTATAATAATTTATTTGTTGGGATTTTTTTTTTGTTGTACAACAATTATTATATTTTTTAGTAGAATATATTTATTTGATGAATACCCAGAAATGCATGTAACTAATGTGAATATTAGTGAACTAGAATAATTTAATTTATTCTATATTTATTTTTTTTCTGTAAAATTCATATATTTTGTTTTTATTTTGAAAACCCGTTTTCCAAGATCCGAGAAAATATCGGACATATGAAAATTATTGTCATGTTACGAATTGCATGTCTATCGATTTTGAGAAATGTTTACAATTGCTGAGGTATTAATTAAAATGTCCTAAAATGTACTAATACATTTTTTAAATTCTTCGGGGTGAATTATTAAAGAAGATTGAATGGTTTTATTTACAATACTAAACATATTAATGATATTATTATTTATTTCGATAAATTCATTAATTAATATGAACAATATATGTTTTATACTTTAATTGGGAGTATAATTAGTTGTATGCGTATATTGGAGACTCGTTAGGAATCTCACATACTAAAGGTAGAGTTATTAAAGAGTCCATCAACAAATATATCGGGTAATCACTTCTTTTAAAATTGTTGTCATATAACTTATTTTTCCAATGAATTCAAACGAGTTCATTAGAATGGGAATTCCCAAAATAATAATAAGTGAACAAGAGACGAAATTTAAATATTAAAAGACGAAAGAGGTTTATATAGATGTTGATATTATAATAGGTTTTTAGTTCATCATAGAAATGTGTGTCAAAGAAAATAAGCAACGAGAGACTAATAGACTGGAATAGGTGTCTGGATTTATTATTATTTGACTATATGTAAACATCATTGGTAAGTAACCGGATATATACACTTTATAACGTCATAAGATAGAGACAGTAGATTCGTAGACAGTTGAAACAGAGGACATATCTACTGATATTCTCTAAAAGACAACAGGAATAAGTAGAAATGCCGGATATTTTTTAATGGATATAGTTAACATTGATACTATTCAATTATCTTTTCTTGTTAGTTAAAAATGTTATTAATTTCAGAACAGCGAGTAAGATTAAAAATTCATTTCAAGCTAGGTTCTTAATCCAGGGAACATATTTATCCATTTGGCTGATAAAAGGTGATTTTCAGCCTTGAATTGTATTAAGGGATACTGTCAAATCACGTAAAGATACGGTAAAAATTAAAATTAAATATGGGGAGAGTTTCGTACCAATTTTTATATTTTTGAATTCCTTTTATCTTAATAATGCGCATGATTCTCTCTATATGACGATAAGAGAGGTGTTAGGTTATATAGAAACATAAATAGTTAAATTTACGATATTATAATACGATTATTTGAGTTTGAAAATAATTTGTGGATACTGGAAAAAGTTTTCGACATACTAACTAGTTTAGGTATCACGATGAGCTCAAAATAGAATATCAATCAAACAGACAAGTTAATAATTAACCAGTGTATGTATTTCCAAAGCTATGTGGTTATCACAAGGAGTTTATAAATAAATGTATTACAATATCCACTCCATTGATTGATATGAAAAAAGTAAATGCTAAAAAGTTAATATGGATGGATAGATAAGCATGACATTTATAAATATTTAGATTGTTAAGAATATTATTCATAAAGGATCCGATATTGAAATTACCGGATCTTAATAAGCGATTTATATTAATGATAGTCTCAAGTGATGTAAGAATAGGTGTGATAGTATTGCAAAGAGATGCTACTTTAGGATTATTATTCACAATAGCATATGTTAGCAACATTTTCGATAATGAACAAACAACTATTGTATTACAGAGCACGATTATTTATGTATTATATATGGGTATACTGGTTCTATAATATGTTAACGATAATAAATTTACTATACAGATAGATCACAAATCCTTTAATTTTGATGTCCGTCATCAACAATTGTTATAAAATTATGTACTAACAGCATTACCGTATGAAAGAGAACACGTCAAAATACAAATACAAGCTGTGATGGAACACTACATTTGACTATATTTGAAACGCTTGATATTATATCTCAGAAAATGTGTGTACAGCTGAAAAAACACACATCAACATTTGTCTAGACTGTATTATACAATTTTGGTATTATCTCATAATTTTAATTATAAATATTTATTTAATACTTTTTTATGGTAATTTTTTTTATGGTCATTTTATTCTTACTGGTATTTTTTAATAATTCTTGTAACAATTATTTACATGTGTATGCATATATATTTATAGAGTAATATATATAAAATATAATAAATGTAATTATATATATACTATAATGACTATATAATTATAATTATTATATATATATTTATATACGTATGATATTAATAACAATATTATTAAAAATATTCAAAGGAAAAATGGAGAAATTAAATATTAATCTTTACAATTGGTTTTAAATTTCGCGAAATTACCGAATTACTTCATCAATCTGTTCTTCAATATTTGAGTGCTAATTTCTTACTAATTTTTTTAAATCTAAATATTTTTGTATAATATTAAATCAGAAATTAAATTAAAATTAATAAGAAAATATAGTATAATGTACTCTAGTACTTTTTAAATGCTTTTAAGGATATACTATGTAATATATAAATGTATTCTATATATTTTAAAATAAATAAGTAATATTCATTAGTCGAAATTAAACTTAAAAATTATAATTATTGTATCTTCAAATATATTTAGATTCAGAAATAAAACTAAGATTAATAAAAATATTATATATTATATAAATAATATATAATATACTAACACAAAATAGAAATATGGATATATTAAATCATCAATCTTTGCTTTCCGTTTCGTATTTACCTAATTACATCACTGGTGCGTTCTTCAGTATGTGATTTATTATAAATTTCTATATCTACACAGGGTTTATGTATAATATTAATATGAAATTAAATTTAAATTAATAAGAAATTATAATAAATTAAAAATTATATAATAAATTATAATAAGAAATTATATAGTGTTCATAAAATGTATTTTAGAATTTTTTAAAATATCATTAGTGAGTAAACACATCGACACCAACTTTACTGCTTTTTGATACCGGTGAAACTACAATCGACTCTATATATTCTACTTACTACTTGAAAATCAAACATATATATATCTATATATTATATAAGAATAATAAATCGTTTGTGTTATATTTTATATAATTTAAATTATTATTATATTAATTATTATCCATTATTATTATAAAATAATTATTAAGTACCAGTCAACCCTGCCAACATAGGATCTAGGACTTGCATAACTAAACATTTGGGTGTATTCGAGTATATGAAGAAGCCATTCCGTCTATGAAACTTAACAGGCGATTGATAAAATCAACTTATAACTCGAATTCGTCATTGTGTATACGACTTCATCATAGTCAATGCATCGGAGAAAGTAAACCATATACTTATAGGAAGACCCTTCAGCATCCTGCTATATAATGCACTGACTGTGGTTGATTATAACTATATCTTCATAAAAATACAATATACCTTCCTTGGGCACTACGTAAATATGTGCAGAATAAGACAGATCTGCTGTGAATAAAATAGCTTCGATCAAAGACTACCCGAAACTCTATCAACATTATTATGAATATTTACAATAATGCATATGTATGATGAACTTATATCACTCTTTCATTCGGAAAATGGTTAATAATCTCTAACCATTGTGAGAACATTTAACGATTACAAATATTAAAGTAGTCGTTTGAAACTTCTGAGACATTTGTAAATACTAAATTAGTTTTAACTAACTCAACTATGTTGGTACTTATTTCTAATACTGCATCAACTCAGATGACGATCACGTTTTAGGTATCGCTATTTGATGCATCCTGAACAGGATATAGGTGGTGTAAATATGTATATTACCCTATTTTATTAGAAATTAAACTCTATTCTATCTCGATTCAATACTTTCGACTGTGAGTTTCAACCTTATTTAAAACTCTCCGAAATTTGAAAAATAAAAAGAAATGAAGAACATATGTGAACACCGATCTTAAATAAATACTTTATAATTACAGACTGATAAATGGGCCAGAAAATCGCGATGCCTATCGTACATTTTAGAATTAATTAACAATATAGAATATATATCCGGTACTTAAATAACATCGCATATGCTCCTAAAAGTAGCAATAAATACCTTAGAGAATCTTCCAGATAAATTATGTGTCGAATTGATTTCTGTATAAGAAGAATGATGAAGAATTACTAGAATTTATAAAGAAACAAAGTCAACTTAAATGGTCTTCTGTATGCCTTTTTCTATACCATTTTATATCATTGTATTATTTTAAATATGTTTATTATATTAAAGTAATATGATACCAAGATAATACGTCTATAAGAATATTTAATACGGTATTATTTAAATAAAGTATCTATTTATTATTAACATATGGGCGCCTATATTAATTTATTTTTAAAATCACTTATTTGATTGTAAAAATTGTATCGACACGTATACACACATAAATGATATTGAATTGTAATAATATAAGTCTAAGTTACTAATTAAAATAGTGAATTTATATTAAAATATGTATATCGAAATCAGATTTCCTATGTAATAAATACAAGTCGCGATTGATTTATAGTTAACTATAGTCTGAGCATATCATTCACTATATTGCTTATATAAAATATTTACATATTTAACAGATAGTTAAAATGTCAATATAAACATAGTTAATATTATATAAAATCTTACAAATATATCAAATGTTTTATAATAATATTTAAATTTGTATTTATTATCGAATTCAATATTTAATAAATACCTCCCTATATATATTTATTTACCAATAATCATAGTAATTATTTAAAACTTTTATTTAAATGTGTCTCTATTAACGATTTAAATATAATATAGATTAGGATTGGGATCCAAATAGATGGATTATAATACCTAACTGTTTGTAGATAATCAACATTAATGATGGATAAAATAATTATATACCATTTTTAAAATGAATTGTTGATTTTCATTCTAATTGTATCTAAATATATTCTAATTATATTAATGTATTTAATTTTAATCATATAAATTATATATTAAACTATACAAATATGAAAATATCATATATTAACCCAAAATTAAAATTTTTAATAATGGGGATTTTGTTCATGTCCTTGAGTTTTTTTTCCATGAAAGTACATATGTGTATATATACTTTGAATTAATTATATTATGTATATTTATACTCATGATTAAATATAAATTTATTAAAAAAATGTAATACAATAATTAATTGCTATAACAATATATATATACACAATGATGACATTTATACTCAAGATGTATAATATATTATATATAAATTATTATAATAACCTTTATGAATGTAAAATATATTTATTTCACATGGCATTGCATATAACTTATCTACGTTGTTTACAGTTTTCTCTTTGTTAACATAATTATAAAATAATATATTGAAGGTTTATTTTTACTTATAAAAAATAACAGATTTAGTTTAATAGGATGTGAGAAAATGAATATCAACGATAATCTATACATTATTCAATGACATTATATTGATAACATAATATCTATAATTTATTATTACAACACTTACTAAATTTGTAAATTTAAAACAAATAAATGTAACATATCATCCCTAAACACCATCAATTATGTAAATAGTCTGATATGAAAATATATATAAATACTTGAAAATAATATTGAAATAACTAAATACCGAAGATAATAAAAAAATAATTTATGAATATAGAAAAATATATAGACATAAATTAATCTTTTTAAAATCAAATTTTATGAATGAAAAACTAATCTCATATATTAATAATAAAGTTAAAAGTATTTATTCGCTCGTGATTAATAGACTACTTACAACTTAACTCTCTAACAATTACACATAATAGCCAATATATTATCTGCTAAATACATTTACTATTTTTTTAAGGTAAAATGTAAAACATTATTAAAGTCATACATAATGTGAATCTAACAATGTGATCAGATACCAAATAACTATATTCCTATAAAAAATACCATTTTATAAAAGATATTCATATTAAGCAATCATTTTATATTTGACAAAGAATAAACTATATGCTTCTAATCAAATTGAATATAGAAAAAGATAATTTTGAAATACGATTTTGTTTATATTCATAGATATATCAGCGGCATTGAATACAATTTCAAATAAGTTATTTTTCGATAGACTTAAAGAAATAGGCTTCAATGAAAATAACTTTAAATGGTTAATATATTATTTTACTGGGCGAATATATGCCGAATATAAACTTAAATACTAGGTACATCAAGATTATGTACACGGATCTCTACTTTTTATAATGTATATACACTATACAGTACCGAATTTTACTGATTATTTATAAAGAAAATTACAAATAAACATATTATGTTTACAATTAGACATATTTCATAATAATTGTTTAATATTACTATCAATGTTATCTAATTTAGCATATATTGAATTAATAATAATGCAGGTAATTATATAATTTACAATAAGTATTTGCTTATCGGGATATATATTAATGGGTTTGTTTTTGTTATATCCTGATTTTGTAGCCCTATGTATTTATATAATTATATTTTCAAAATTATATAATTTCTAATCTGTTATATATTTGTAATTATACATGTATAATACATTGTATATACTTTATATATATATATAAATATTATTTTATTAGTATAATAAATATAAATTATATTATAAATATATATATATATATATATATATATATATATATAAATACAATTTTATAAATGTATTTTAAATAAATAATGTAATACTTAATTCTCTAATAAAATTCAAATTAAATTTACCCAATATAAATTTTTACAAAAATTTCGTTAATTAAATATCTATAATTCATTCAGTAATGCATTAAACTAAATACAATTTTCAGATATTATAAATAATATATTAATACATAATAATATTAATTTATTAATATAATATTCGATATTATTAAAGTTATGACTCTTTTGATGTTTTAATCTCGAAAATATGTTATAACTAATATTATAATTTTTCCTTTGTATCTTGTTAACATCTTATTTAGAAATATTATGTATTTTAGTTATTACATATTATATAGATTCAAAAATTATTTATATTTTGGTAGAGTGATATTTTCACTATTAAATGTGTTTAAAAACTCTTTATAGATATACTATATCATATACCCTTAACACTATCTTACTAAACACGACATTAACTTACTTACGATTACAGAAATAATGCTTACAAACATTGACCAAGAAATTATCAATGAAATTACGTTTTGCTATACCAATGTCACAGGTGCAATGTGGCAACATATATTTTAGTGGTGATGAGTCGTTACTGTTAAAAAAGAATAGCACAATACAAATATTATACTAACTGGCATGCTCTTTTATTTAACAATGAACAATTAAAACAGACAATTTAACAGTATTTGAACGATTTTAATTTATAGACTACCCTTTACTCCTACAAAGTTATTCACCAATGACCACGCTCATATACTTACACAATTTTCATTAAATAAATTGATACTACTCGGTGGTTTTAATTATCATTATGATAACATTAATTATCAGCACAACATTTTAAAATGACAATAGATTCCTAGAAATTATTTATAATTGTAAAGTGAGAACTTATAACTTTAATATTAAAATTTAAAAAATGTACATATAATGAACACAATTATAGATGTATTTATTAAATAACATTAAAGACTACATATGACGTATATTATCTTCTCTTTAGGTTTTATAATTACATCGCAATTGCCAAATGCATATCTAGCATCTTCTCTAAATAAATTTGCTAATAGAAAAATATTACAAGTAATATATCTTAATTATAAAAAATGGTATAATAATTAACTTAAAGCTATGGAGAGAAAACTAAGAAGATTTTAAAAGGTAACATTTATTGAAATCTTACAAAACTGACAGAATATATAGGAAATTAAAAATCCTTTAAAATTAAATGAGTTCCAATTAAAGTGTATGGAAACACAATGTTCCTTAATTTAGATCTTATTATTTTAAGTTAATCGTGTACATTTAAAATGTTCTAGAATTAAATTCCTTATATTTGCTAATGATATTATTATTATGACATCTTTATTGACTCCAATTAATGATTATATGTATATGTATATATATATATATATATATATATATATACATATATATATACATATATATATATATATATATATATATATATATATATATACATATATATATATATAATAATATATGATAAATTGGTAATTGATTATTTGATATATATATATTTATATATATATATATATATATATATATATGTATATATATATATATATATATACATATATATATACATATATATATATACATATATATATATATATATATATATATATATATATATATAAAATAATCAATTACCAATTTATCAACTAATAAACACTATATTAATAATTATTAAAACTATTTATATATGAATTGCTATATCTATAGCAAAAATATAATAAATGAAAATTCAGAATATAAATTAATAGTCTATCTTCATTGAATAAAGAAATCACATGATATATCAAATTAGATATTCACATATAATGCATATTAAATGATCTATTACGGAAATAATTTTTTAAGATTACAAGCGAAAACTAATTAATATGTCGCTGATCGAAATACTATATTCGTTATATATGTTTTCCTTAATTTTAATTTTTAGTTATGGGAAATATACCAGACTTTCGGAAACTTTCTTATATATGTTTGATTTAATAAATAAAACAATATAATTATATTAAGATAATAAAAATAAAATAAGTTAATAAAAGTTCAGTAAGTTAAAAGATTATATCAAAACAGATAAGTTACATAAAATATAACTATATTATGGTTGCCTGATTATAAAATGAGAATAGAAACATATACGTTAAGTTTATGAACTACAGTAGATAACATTTCCTAATTTTTCTATTATATGGTTATTTACAATATAAAATAAATAATACTATTTTTAAAGCAGACGATCTTATACTATTAATATAAACATTATAAATTATAATTTGAGTATTGATCATGTAGATAATTATTTAGATAATAATTATATCAATAATTGACATACAAATATTTAATTAAATAATAGCTATATATAAATTCCTAGTTATTTAAATATTTAAATTGTATTTTATTTGATAACAATCCCTCTGGTGTTAAATATATTGATAGACTTATCTAATAATGTGTGCTACTTTATTAAACGGGTGGTCATATCAATGATCTTTCTAAATTTGATATATAGAGTATATTGATCATAAATTAAACTTAATTATCATTATTTTCGGTAAGAGTAATAAAAATGAGAATTTAATTATTATTCATACAGCTTTAAAAAAACAAACTTTACTATAAATAGTATTGAAGTATAATACAATTTCCGAGTTACACAAATTTATAAAATCTATTCATATTATTTCTTCAAATTTGTACTTTATATTATATATATATATATATATATATATATAAATATATATATATATATATATATACTAACACAGACAATTACAGACAAATCAGGAAAAAAAACCAGACTAATACACCCTCAATATAGAAACATCCAATATACCGGATGTTTCCATGTCAGCTACATAGTTTAACATGATAGTGTTCGTTTTAGATATTGAACTTATGATATGTTATAAAAGATGAGCTATACTTCATGTATACCTTTAATTTATATTATTTTATCGATAACTTATGGAAATATATAAGGTTCATTATTGATGATGTATATCCTCAAAATATGTAAAACGGGTTAATACACCCATATTATAAAGTCATTTTTTCATATGAAAATGGATACATATTTAATATTTTATTTGATGAAGAATTTTTATATTAATATTTCATATTTTATCTTTATTTTCAAAAAAAAATCTATTTTATTACAAATTTTAGAAAAATGTATTATTAAGAGACTATTTTTTCCATTTCCGGAATATATATTTTTTTAAATTAAAAAGGAACTATATATTGTAGAGTTGTAATTTATTTAAATTATCTAATTAAAATTACATTTTTATAATGAATTATGTTAGTAAAATACTAATATTATTATATATATTTGTATTATATATATCTTTTAAAATATAGATATATTTAATATAATTAATAGTATTGATAATATTATATATAATACCTCATGCCGTTTTATAGTTGATTGATATTAAATTATATTATTACAATTATTAAAATTATAAAGAATTAATAATTGAGAATGAAATATAACAATGTAATTATTACAATATACGTTATTTAATATTTATAGTATGATGAGTATGTATATTTATAGTTTTAAATATATATGTATATATTAATATATACCTATGAAACCTGACCTAATTAAAAATCGTATATTTAGCGCTAATGAATAACTAATTCAATTAATTTATGATAAATCAATACATTTATAAAAATAATGTAATAGATAATTATATTTTTTATTTGTATTATTAATTTTATTAATGATATGAAATTTATCATTCTTATATACTTGAATATTATTTATAGTTTTGCGTATATTAAATATACTAATTAACCATACATATGAAAGCATAGTATAAGGAACATTACATTATTATATAGCAGTATCGACTATTTGACCGAGTTAAATACCTTACATGATTTAATTCACACACCCATATACTCAAACTTACATATACATGTGTAATAAATTTCAAACCAATAAAAAAATATAATTAAATAAAATGTAATTGCTTTAATACAAGTTAATTGTTTTTATAAAAAATTAAATTCATTCATACAAATAAATCAATGCAGATTTATTATTTATTATTTATATTGGCCTATATATATTGACCATACATATGAAAGCTTAGTATAAGGAACATTACATTATTATATAGCAGTATCGATTATTTGACCGAGTTAAATACCTTACATAACTTAATTCACACACGCATATACTCAAACTTACATATACATGTGTAATAAATTTCATACCAATAAAAAAATATAATTAAATAAAATGTAATTGCTTTAATACAAGTTAATTGTTTTTATAAAAAATTAAATTCATTCATACAAATAAATCAATGCAGATTTATTATTTATTATTTATATTGGCCTATATATATATTGACCATACATATGAAAGCTTAGTATAAGGAATATTACATTATTATATAGCAGTATCGATTATTTGACCGAGTTAAATACCTTACATAACTTAATTCACACACGCATATACTCAAACTTACATATACATGTGTAATAAATTTCATACCAATAAAAAAATATAATTAAATAAAATGTAATTGCTTTAATACAAGTTAATTGTTTTTATAAAAAATTAAATTCATTCATACAAATAAATCAATGCAGATTTATTATTTATTATTTATATTGGCCTATATATATATTGACCATACATATGAAAGCTTAGTATAAGGAACATTACATTATTATATAGCAGTATCGACTATTTGACCGAGTTAAATACCTTACATGATTTAATTCACACACCCATATACTCAAACTTATATATATATGTGTGTATGCATGTAATCTACTTATATTTCATTTCAGATGATAAGCCAGGAGAAACTTCACGAAATCCATCTATCAAAAATATTTGTGTTGAAGATGAAATAAATAATGATGAGTATAGTTACTGTGAAAATGATGATATCAAAAAATCAAAAAAGGTAATTAAATACATTTTAAAAATATATAATTATGTATAATATATATGTATATAAATATATAATTAAACACATCATTATTTCAAACAGCTGTAAATATCAAATTGAATAAAACAGAATTTCAGAAATTATCGGAACATTCTATATCATTTAAAAAAAACAAAATGCCAGGTTATTAATATGCAAATAAAAATTATTCTTAATTTATGTATAATTCATATTTAATTTTAATACTGATAATTACAAATAGTTAATTACAAAATTTCAGGAAAGCAAGAAATAATAGAAATATTAAAAATATATTCTCCACCGTGTTTATTAAAACTTTCCGAGGAAGAAATATATTTAAAAGTCCGAACGAAATTCAATAATGTATTAAAATCTAATATAAGAACATTACATAAATTAATAGAATAAAGCAATATCATTATATACAATATAATTTTTTATTTGGTTATAATATAATACAGTATTTAATTTAATTTCTGATAATTATTGTAATTTACTTATTTAATATGTTTAATGTAATGCACATATTTAAATATACTAGCCACTCATAAATATCTAACAACTCATAATTAATTTAATTAATATAGAATTATCGAGCACAAAATATTTTAAACATATTTCGATTTTAGATAATATATTGTAAGATTCTTAAAATTAATAACTGTTTCTGAGTTTTGGACCCGTGATCAATTAAAATTTTTGCAATATTAAAAACTCGTTTTCAATTAATATATTATTTCCATGAAAATTATATCGAACTTAATTATTATGAAGCTACTATTTTTGAGATATATGTATCACTTATTATTTAATACCTAGTTAATAATATATCTATAGAAAAATTGAACTCATTTATGTATAATGAAAACAAATACTATGAAACTTAATATTGTAACAGTAAATAAATATATAATTTTTGTATTACAAATATAGCGACTATTCAATGCGCTACATGATATATTTGAACCTAGATCATTACAAATATGTAATTAGATGTAATTCTACATAACGTATACGTTAATACGCTGTACGTTTCCTTTATATATATATATATATATATATATATATATATAAAGAAAACGTACAGAGCATTAAGCTATACGAACACTTTTTGTAAATTTAAAAAAATATATATTTGATATTTATTTAATTACATATATTATTATTTCTATACAAAAATAAAATATCACTATGAGAAACTATTATAAAACTATCTAGTAATAAAATAATATAAGATACAGTAATACATAGTGTATACTATGTAATATAAATATATATACAATATTGTAAATAAAACATTTGTTTTAATAGTATGTTAATAACATATTCATAAAATTGTCATAGTATATTTATTACATGTATATCGTATATGTTATATATGTTATGGTAACAATTTTATAAAAAAATATTTAAAATTTACAATAATCATAGTTAATCAGATATCATGATTATAATCATACTTATAGTACTTATAAGTACTAATATTATAAATGGATATAATAGGTAATAATATTTGATGTAAATTAACATAGGTAAAACAATTATACTTGTTATGTATTGTCATTTACATTTAAATATGTTTTTAATAGTGATATCAAATATTTTTCTAAATTGATATAAAAATTCAAAGCATTACAAGAGAGATTTGAACCTAGGATCATTAAAAACATTTAATTAGATATAATTCTACATAACGCAATAACGAAAATCTACAGCGTATTAACCTACACGACAAATGAGGCTTTATTGTAAATTTTAAAAAATATATATTTTATATAAATTTAATTACATATATTATTATTTCAATACAAAAATAAAATATTACAATATCACTATGAGAAACTATTATAAAACTATCTAGTAATAAAATAATATAAGATACATTAATATATAGTAATACAATAATATAAGATACAGTAATACATAGTGTATACTATGTAATATAAATATATATGCAATATTGTAAATAAAACATTTGTTTTAATAGTATGTTAATAACATGTTTATAAAATGTTCATAGTATATTTATTACATGTATATCGTATATGTTATATATGTTATGGTAACAATTTTATAAAAAAATATTTAAAATTTACAATGACCATAATTATTCAGATATATCATGATTAAGTAATAATATTATAAATGGTTATAATAGGTAACAATACTTGATGTAAATTAACATAGGTAAAACTATTTATCCTTGTTATGTATTGTCATTTACATTAAAATATGTTTATAATAGTAATATCAAATATTTTTTAAATTGATATAAAAATTCAAAGTATTACATGAGAGATTTGAACCTAGGATCATTAAAAATACTTAATTAGATGTAATTCTACATAACGCAATAACGAAAATTTACATCGCATTAAACTACACGACAAATGAGACTTTTTTGTAAATGTTATAAAATATATATTTTATATAAATTTAATTACATATCTTATTATTTCTATACAAAAATAAAATATTACAATATCACTATGAGAAACTATTATACAACTATCTAGTAATAAAATAATATAAGATACATTAATACATAGTAATAAAATAATATAAGATACAGTAATACATAGTGTATACTATGTAATATAAATATATATACAATAGTGTAAATAAAACATTTGTTTTAATAGTATGTTAATAACATATTCATAAAATTGTCATAGTATATTTATTACATGTATATCGTATATGTTATATATTTTATGGTAACAATTTTATAAAAAAATATTTAAAATTTACAATGACCATAATTATTCAGATATATCATGATTAAGTAATAATATTATAAATGGTTATAATAGGTAACAATACTTGATGTAAATTAACATAGGTAAAGCTATTTATCCTTGTTATGTATTGTCATTTACATTAAAATATTTTTTTAATAGTGATATCAAATATTTTTTTAAATTGATATAAAAATTCAAAGCATTACAAGAGAGATTTGAACCTAGGATCATTAAAAATATTTAATTAGATGTAATTCTACATAACGCAATAACGAAAATTTACAACGCCTACACGACAAATGAGACTACACGACAAATGAGACTTTTTTGTAAATGTTATAAAATATATATTTTATATAAATGTAATTACATATATTATTATTTCTATACAAAAATAAAATATTACAATATCACTATGAGAAACTATTATACAACTATCTAGTATTAAAATAATATAAGATACATTAATGTATAGTAATAAAATAATATAAGATACAGTAATACATAGTGTATACTATGTAATATAAATATATATGCAATATTGTAAATAAAACATTTGTTTAATAGTATGTTAATAACATGTTTATAAAATGTTCATAGTATATTTATTACATTTATAATGTTATATTTAACAATGTACATTATACATAACACGTGTTATATATATAAAGATTTTGTAAATAATATTTGATATAAAAAATACTTTATAAACACCATAATTATTCAAATGTATCACGAAGTACTAATATTATGAATGTTTATAATACTTAACAATAATTGGTATAACTTAAAATAAGTCAAAATAAAATGCCCGTGTCCGAGCTAGTTATATTAAAGCTTTAATATAAGATGCTGCCCCTATATATATACTATATACTGACATTACTCATATTTATACATACGAGTATCCCCCCTAATATAATGCGACTTCAGAAAATCCCAGCAAGCGCGGAGCCCTAGCAACTATCCCTGCTACTACGATATCGAAGATTTTGTCAAAATGTATGACTACTCGAAGACTACTCCAAATTTTGGGATTTAAAAAAAATTGTATTTCCCCCAAAAAAATAATGGTAATTATCATTTTCAATATAAACTATTACATATTTTTTTGCATAAAGATAACGATCTATATCTAGACTGATAATTCAATTTATACATTTACAACCACCGTTTTTTTATAAATTATAAGGCATATGCAATAAACATATTTTATAATATAACTAATTTGAAATAAATATTTTGAATTAGATACACAAATAGAAATTATATTATACATGTTGCATTAATAAACCTAATCACTTCAATTATAGATATTTCATGTATTCGTTGTCATTATATAATGTAGAAATAAACAAATTATTATATTTTCATAATTATAAAAATATACTTTAAATTATATTACATAGAATACATTCTGTTAACATATATCGTATATTTTATATAATATATGATAATAATTTATAATTAATAAAGTATTATTATATATTGTATAAAAGTAAAATATAGTGAATTCTATATTATAAATATATATACTATTGTAATTAAAATATGCATATAAAAACATACGCTTATTATGTTCATCATATTTATAATCGATTTATTCATAATTAATATATTAGTTTGTTATTAGATATCAATTATACATTAAATACATTTTAGTAAAATACCTATGCATAAAATAAAAATGTATTTATATTATAAAGTATACTTTTGAAATTATATTCTATAAATATATCAATTTTGTTTATAATCAAAAATATAGCAATATAATATATATATATGTATATATTAAATTTATATTCAGCAACTAAAGTTAAAAGGAAATATTGTATATTATATTATGAGGATTATTTCATATGCCATATTTCCAAATATAATAATGTATATAAGTAATCGACAAGATTACAAATTAAATCTCTGATTTTGATAGTAGTTTGATAGTATACTATTAAATTATATAATATAATATATAATACCATATCTTTGTATTTGAATATGGTTTAGTAATATTTTATAATAAAATATTAGTAATAGTTAATATATTATTAATATTTAAATAAATTGGAATTATTTAGGCTACAATTAAAAATATATAATATTAAAATATAATATATATATAAATAATGATTATCTATTAATGCATCTAAATCTATGAATGTGTTATTGGGTGTATTACTCCGTAATAGTGTAATGTATTAAAAGGGTGTATTAGTCTGGTTTTATATTGGAAAATCAGGTGGGTGTATTTATCGTGAATAGGAGATGACGAACATGGAAACACCCACCAAAACATGTATATCAGAAAATACTGATTTATTAATACATTATTTATTAACCTATAAGTAGCCCGAATGTAAATTTTCGACTAAAACCAATCATTATTCAAAAGGGTGTATTTGTCTGGTTATACAAAAAATATACATTGAGGGTGTATTTGCCCGTAATAGGAGGTCTATATATATACACATATATAAATATATTCATTTCCTCAATAGGATTAACAAATTGTATTTATTTTTTATTAATAAATCATTTTGACAAATTTAATTATTTCCTACGATTATATTTGATATTATTTGACATGGATTATAATGCTTTTCATTTTTTCGTTTTCGTTTTTACATATATTTGATTTTTAAAATTTTAATCGCATTTATGCTAAACTATGATGATAATAAATCTTATATAGATATTACAAGATATTATATTGTAAAAAATGGTCTCATTTTATGTCTCGTATTTTATAAGTTTTTGAGATATTTCATGTCATCGCTATTAAGATTTTCGATATTAATTGTCTTTTATGTTATCATTTCCTTTTGTAAATATATCTCCTTTGCCTGTATATTTCAATAATCTACAAATATGTCCAGTTGTAGGTAGCAAAAATCTGACGCTTTATTCTGATTGCATTATTTGTCATAAATATGATTTACAGGTAATTCATTCATATGCAATTTTCAAAACCTTTACAATATTTATTGACTAAATATTACTTTACATTAAATAGTATAAATATTATTTAAACATTTAACGAACGATAATATTTCTAACTGTCTAAAGTAGTTTATGTTTATAACGATTCTTCAAATATATAATAACAGCATTAACGTATTATATAATTACAAGGTAATTACTTCATCACATTCGATTACTAGAAGAGTTTTAAAATTATTGTTTATATACCTCAAAATATCTTGACTTGTACGGCTTTCTGGAATAATATCTCATAAATATATATTTCCTGGTTCAGCTATTAATTAAATGTTCCTATTTTTTAAGGGGAACTATTTTTATATTTTATTTTATTTATTTATCCATAAAAATAAAAACTTAATATTGGACTATTCTTTAATTATTTTAGTTTCACTGTATTTCATTGTGTTTTTCTGTATTATTTTTGTTTTTGGTCTTTACACTTTAAAACGGTCAATCTATTGTAATCTAGACGATTATATTTTCCATGGCCTAATAACAATATCATACCTGAAGCTACAATCGAAGTTTTTCTATAAACGCGTCTATATCTATCACATTATTGTTAATTGATCAATATTTGTATAATGATATACTTTAGAGTTTGAATACTATTGTATATTAAGTTGACTATCCATTGTTATATTTAGTAATTATGATAGTATTACAAGTATTATTTATTGCAAAAGTTTTACTTTAATTAAATAAGATATACAAGTAGACATACTATATCGCATATAGTATATGCTAATATTATATAAATAAATACAATAGTATATTATATTTATATAATATGAACAATAGTTGTAGAATAATTGATATATTCAATATTATTTACTAGTGAACTATTCTCACTGTAAATGAATAAATTAGTAAAAGTTAATTATATTTCAAAATATGTGATAATACATGTCAATATGACATACCATGTACACTTAACATTGCACAGTGTACATCTTAGGTTAATTTTACGGAAAATTGTATTATATATTATATATAGTTATTCTTATTTATCATGTAAATATGATTAACATCATTTCTCGAAGTTATATTGCCGATTATAAGCTCCCTAGAAGTTATTTGAAAAATAAGAAATATGAAAATGTACAACAGGTTTTCTATAGGAAGAAATTGTATGTATTGAAATATAAAATAACATTTTGTACACAATAGTTACCATTTTTCATTGTTATTTACTATTTTTTTGTTATCCATATTATTATAAATAAAATTGCTCATATTGCATTTGCCATTGTAGGAAGAAAAAATGCTTAATTCTGAATACATAAATATTATAAATACTTATTATATATATATATATATATATATATATATATGTATATATATATATTTATATTAATATATATATATATATATATATATTTATATATATATTTATTTGAATTAAATTTCAAAAATATACAATTGATGAATGATTGATCATATGGTCTAATAAAGTTAAATGTTCTACCTATAAATAGAAATATATTAAATATATTAAATATAGAAATATATTAAATGAGAATATTTAAATAAAATAAAAAATAATAGTGACTATATTTTTACATTGTCCGATAGTCTTTAGAAATCTCAAAATTAAAGGCAATTTATGTATTTCATTTATATAAATTATGGTTATTTTTTAATAAATTTATATTAAATTTTAGAATTAAAAAATATTAAATTAAACTATTAAATGAATACTTTATTTTATCTATTATCTAAGAATAGCACTTAACTATTGTTATTAATAAAACGATAGACAAATTATTGTATCATAAATAATTAGAAAAAATCTAAATATTTGAATATTAGAAAAATATAATATACAAAAATCAAATATCATTCATTATTGCATAACTGGTATAAATAAACTGGTTATGTAATATAATTTCATAACATAATTTCCAACTACAGATTTTTCACCACATTGATTAAAGTTTGATATTGACATGGAATTCCATATAGATGTGCTATCAGGTGAAACTATTAGTATTATAAGGGAATAAGTGGAATGGAATATAAATCATAAATGTCAGACATATTGAAATTGTTGGTTGGAAATAAATGAAGAGATTGGCGTATTTTAACTATAATTATAATGTGTAAATAATTATCATTCGCATTAGTCCTCTTCTTGAAAAGTAAACATTCTAAGCAAAAAGATAATAGATATGACTTGAATTAAACACCAGATATATACAAATATAATGTAAAGTCACATTTATAAATGAAGTTGTATTGATTTAATTTACATATACATAGAGGTACATATATTAAAATTAGGTTTAGGCAGTGAAAACAATATTTATCACAACGATACAAAATTTGACCTATATTAATATCCAATTAGTTCAGATATGATACCGTGAACAGATATGACAATTATTAAATTAATGTAATAAAATATATATTGTATTTTTGGACATAATATTAAAATGTTTATAACAAAGAAATATCATATTTAAGAAATTTATATATGTAATTGTTAAATTATTGATTAATAGTTGAGATTTAATAAAAAAAAAAATTAGAAATATATAACAATATTATTTATCTTATTTACAGACTATTATTTATTGAAATTGAAGACGTGAACAATTGACTTTATAAATAGTAATATAATGCCAATGCACTTAAGTGCAGATAATTGCCTGGTCATACTTTACAATGTGTGGATAACTCGGGGATATATCAATTTATATTCAATTTAATTTAGTTTGTATTTTATAATACACCACATTTTTATATAGTATATTATAATATAATATATTTTATATAAAAAATAGTTCCAATCAAATATATACAATTTTTAATAAATTGTATATTTAATTGTATTTAATTGTATTTAATTATATTTAATTGTATATTGTATATTTTTTCCTATCTTATAAATAATCAATTATACGAGACATTTCTAATATAATCAATACTCTCCACAACATATTATTATAATTGTACTAATATTTTACTTGATAATTTTCAATAATTACTTAATATTAATGAATAGTAAATATTTATATTTTAAATTTATATATTTAATGATATTATTATCAAATTTCTCAGATGTATGTATGCAAGTACATACATTTGTACAAAAAGAAATTAGGCTGGCTATTGATACGTTTCTTAGAAATAGCATAATACGTATACAAAATTAGTATGTATTTTATAAAATATTAAAATTCATAATTAATTAAATTGAACATAATTATCTATATACATTCAAATAAAATTTCATTTAAAATCATATGTTATGATATATCAATTATATCATAAATAGGCATCATTAGGTAGTAGATAGAAGATCTATAAATAAATGAATCACAATCTATCATTGTATATCATTATATTGTAGAGCTATATTTGAATACTTAACCACTATTTAGTTTATGTTTCTAATGTAATTCATTCACATATATATAAACAAAGCCACATTAATAACGCACACAAACTTTTTTTAGCAAAAATATAATAAATGAAAATTCAGAATATAAATAAATCCCTATCTTAATTTCATTGAATAACGAAATTCATGATAAATCAGATTGGATATTTACATATAATGCATATTACATTATCTATAATAATTTATCTGAAAATAATTTATTTATGTACTTTTAAATTTTTAATTTGTCCTGTTAAAGAATAAGATTGCGATTACATGCCACAACAAATGTCATGGATTTCACTATGTATGTTTCTCTTAATTTGAACTTCTAGTCATGGGAAACATACTATGGATTCGGAAACTTTCCTATATATGTTTCATTTATTAAATGAAAAAAATAACTATATTAAGATAATAATTTAAGATAATACAAATAAAATAAGTTAATAAAAGTTCAGTAAGTTAAAAGATTATATCAAAAAAGATAAGTTACATCAAATTGCACTATATTATTGTTGTCTGATTATAAAATGAGAATAGAAACATATACGTTAAGATTATGAACTACAATAGATAACATTTCCTAATTTTTCTATTATATGGTTATTTACAATATAAAATAAATAATTTTTAAACTATTTTTAAAGCAGACGATCTTACACTATTAATATAAATATTACAAATTATAATTTGAATATTGATCATGTAGATCAATATTTAGATATTAATTATATCAATAATTGACATACAAATATTTAATTAAATATAATATATATACAAATTCCTAGTTATCTAAATAATTTATTGTATTTTATTTGATATCAATCCCTACGGTATTAAATATATTAATAGACTTTTTTAATAATGTGTAATACTTTATTAAATGGGTAATCATATCAATGAGTTTTCTTTATTATACATATTTAGATAGTGTTATTCATAAAGTAAACTTAATTATTATTTTTTTCATAATAGTAATAAAAGTAAGAATTTTAATTATTCACAAAACTTTAAAATAAACAAAAATATCATGTAAAAATAAATATTATTGAAGATATTATGATACAATTTCTGAGTTATATAAATGTATAGAATCTAATGGTATTATTTCTCATTCAATGTTACTTAATATATATATATACATATATATATATATATATATATATATATATATATATATATATATATATACATAAATATATATATATATTCATATTCGTCAATAGGATTAATATATTGTATTTATTTTTTTATTAATAACCTATTTTGAAAAATATAATATACCTACTATAATATTTTTTATTATTTGATACGAATTATAATGCTTTCAATTTTTTTTTTCATTTTAAAAATATATACATTTTTATGCATATTATATTTTATAATTTTAATTATTGTTATGCTATTATTAATTAAGTAATGATAATAAATCATATATATAACAAGATATAACATATAGCATCCCAGTACAAAATTGTCTTAACATGCAATTTAATAATAATTTATAAAAATAAAATATATTAAACTTAACTTATACGATAAGTAATCATTATTAAATAATATAAATGTTTAGAATACACAAATGAATATTATAATAGAAGTCTCAATATTGTCTCCAACATAGTCAATGTATTTGTTCTCGGGGGGCTTACATAGAGACATTCTCGTTAATATTAACGGGATATATGCAAATTAATTAATTAATAGTCATTTAAATATGAAAATCATATTAAATCATATTAAATCATATTAAACTAAATTTATATTATAAATTGTAATACTTTAATAATTATCTTGTTTATTTTGAGCGTATAGAAATTAGAAGCGTTGTATAAAGGGAGGCGTTTCTAGAGTTATCTAACTAGCTAATATCATTTTATAAGTGTTAAATCCGAACTTCTATGTGAATCTGTTAATTACTTTACATGTAATGTTATCTATAAAAATAATAGGTAGACGACAATGTTATAAAAAACCCTAAAGATAACAGTACATTGTGTTATTATCATTGTGTTACACATACTGCATAGTATTATTATAATACTTAACTGTAATCCTAATTGTTATATATATAATGATTATGATTATTATAATGATATATATATATAAATATATATATTTATATATATAATATTACATATTATATATAAAACTATTATGGTATGTAAATGGTTATAAAGTGTTATAATTATAAATTAATTACAAATAATAATATCTATGATTTATTCTATTGATTTAATAAATAATAAATATTATCAGGGTTTTAAACCAATTAGAGGACACTTTCAAAGTATCCATCTTTAATTATTATAATTATATTAAAACAATTTTATTATTAAAATATGTATTACACGTATGTTTTTAATAATACTCAGTGATTTAAATTCTTCTACAGATGAAAGTTATAATGTTATTTCTGATTATGTTTATTCATTTCATTCAGAATTTGATATTTTCTCATGGTCATTCTGATTCTGAGATCATTGATGATTATCTTAAATCTAAATTAATAATACAAATATATACTCCAACTCGCGCATATGTAAGTTTAGCATAGTATATTTATAATCTTTTTTATCTTATAACTTTTAGATTTAAATATATATATATTTAAACTAATATATTAAGAAATTATATTAATTCAGTGTGTATATATATAAATACTATTTATAATCTTTATTTTTCTTTATATCTTTTAATTTGATTTATAATTTATATATACAATTTTTGCCCAATACATGTTAGATTGTTATAATAAAATTTCTCAAAAGCAAAGAATATTAAATGGCTATTACTAATTGGATAAAAAGGTTGAAACTAATTAAAATGTTTGTCACTTTATCAATTTATTTAATTACTTTAAAAACTTTTATAACTAATTTCTCATTAATGTAATACAATCATTATTTTGGATGCATTATTATAATATAAATAATGATATTTGTTTATCAGACGTGGACTTTTCTTTGGAAGTATAAATTTCCGAATTAATGTAGGTTTATGGATTTTATTAAAAGTAACTTATTTCCTGAAGAATTTTGGATTTCATATCCATGTAAACTCAACGAAAAATGTAGTTTAAAATATTAAAATAACATATAAAGTTATATAATCATTAATAATATATATATATATATATATATATATATATATATATATATATATATATATATACGTGTTATATATAAGATTATATATAGATGATTTTTCAAAAGCCCAATAGTTCCTTTTTGAAACATTAGAAAGTATTAAAATAGACTATTGGTGTTTTATTTAATTAATATTTACTAATTTTTAATATTGAAATTGTTTTTATAATTATCAAATGTAACTTTTCTAAATATGCAAAAAAGAATAATAGATGATACTATTGATAATACTAACAGATATATATATATATATATATATATATATATATATATATATTATATTAATAATACTAACAGATATATATATATATATATATATATATATTAATACAAACATATATTTTGTATTATTGTTTAACATTTTTTGTATTAATAAATTTGTATAATTATGATCTTATTAATTAATGAATTTATTATTATATAAAATTATTACTCGTCTCATCGACCGTGTTCCTGTCGCTCATTAATTTCTAATATTAGTTCTTAATCTATTTATTTATATTTAAATATTTATTTAGTTAAATTAATTTGTAGGATTTTATTTTTATTATTATTTATTAATTAAATTCCACGATTATAAATTCCCTATAAGTATTATATAAATATATATATATATATATATATATATATATATATATATATATATATATATATAATAGATTAAGACCATTTTCGTGTGTACAAAATATTCTCTCCCATATCAATTTAATCCATTAAAGTAATATTAAACAGTTTAGATAGTTTAAAAATATATTTTGAAATTAATTGTGGATATATTGTTATACTTGATAATCTGTGCTGGGTGTCTAAATAAAATATAGTATGTGGATATCTGTAACATGTGAAAATATTATATTTATGGTATGAATCCCTATTCAAATTGACCTATTTTGTTAAGAATATTTTTCAAAGATTTCTCATTTGATGCATTATATACAATAATAGAAATACATCTCGATTCCAAAGAAAAATATATAATTATATATAGTGAAAATATTTTCGAAACAATAAATTACGATCTAAATAAATGATAATATTAACAATTTATGTCTTATCATATATATATATATATATATATATATATATACTTAAAACCTTTATATAGAGAAAATACAATTAAAATTAATATTTTAGATTTTAATGCAAATATTGAAAAAGACATACTAATATATTAATGATATTACATAACAATTAATAAAAGTACGGCTTATTTATAATACATTTTAAGTATATTCATTCAAAATAATTTAATAGATATTGAATTAGTATTTTATATAAATAATTATGTAGTTTCAATTTTGTATTTCTATGAATCAACAATCCATATTTATTGAAGAATTCTTATATAAAATATTTTATATTACATTAATTACATACAAATTAATTAATAATGCATTAAATAATAATGTGAATATAAGCGTACAGTTCACAAATATATTATGTAGATAAGTTAGAGTTCATCAAGTCAATTTTTTAACTATCTGAATAATAAAATAAGCTGTAATTTGTAATATTTATATACAGTTTTCAAATGGCATTGTGAAAAAATCTGTATATTTAATGCGTCGGACTCTTGGCTAATTATATTCGAATTGCGATTTAGTATAACTTAAGATATTAGCGACATTTATAGATTATACTTTAATGTATGGTTCCTCAATATTATTTAAAATTTTATATTTCTTCTGGTACAATACATTTCTATCTTTATCTTGATTTGCAATTAAACCTTTGTTAATTTATTTAAATTTAACTTTATACTCAACTGCTAGGTTTTGTTTATAAATATTAATATCTTCAACTCTTGCATCGCTATTGAAGAGCATCTTTATCTTTTCGCAGCTCAATTATATTTCATACTAAGTTATATTTAAAATTAGGAACAGGGACCCTTATACTGTATTATCTAGAAGCATTAAACATGAACATTTTTGATCTAGATCATTTATATATCAATTATTTTACTCCATGAGAATATTTGTATATATCTATCTAAATAAATTTAATAGGATTTAAAATGTTCACATATATATTTGAACCTCTTATAAAACAAGTAATTATCTACCACCATTATATACAACACTATATATAACACTATTCTCATGATGGTTTTGCAATATTGATATGTTAATCATAAGATTCGTTTGGCAATTCTGTATATCTCTATTGTTTGTTAATTGGATTATCAGTGATGTTATATAACAACGATTTGTGAATATATTTACATTGGCTTATCCTTCTTATTTTATCGTTGTAATAATATCAGTGATTGAAGATTCGCTTATTAGGGTGAACTCTTTTATTCCATCAACCTCCCATACCTCATAACCAAATCATCCTTATCATTCCTTATCTATAACTGTTAATCCCAAATTCTCTTCCTAGTGACTCTTACCAAAAGATAAAATCCTCTCGGGTCTCACTCAAACTCACAATCAAGCAAACACTTGAAAACCATGCTCCCACTAAAATGTTGTTACTCATTTCTTAGACTCTCAAATAGTATATATCCTGACTCTAACAATATAAAGAAATCTTCAATAACATGAAAAATAATGGCTTATTTCAAAATCCAAATGAAAATATGTAATTTAATTAAACAGCTTAGAATTTATCGATTCATGCTGAATTATACTAAGATAATACCAAGAAAAACGTATAGAATCAGCTGTCTCAAAATGTAAGAAATATTAAGTATAACATAAACATCACCGAACAAATCTTCCCTATGAAACCAACACTGACTTTAATCTAAGTCTTCCAAATTCATTAACAATTCTCTAAGGTATATGCTCCTCGTGTTACCTTGTCTTCATACGAACTCTCCTATATATCCCTTTCTATATCACAAAGCTAATCCTCAATACAATACTCACACCATATATCACAAATATTATCGATCATTCAATTGCAACCGGAACTGTATATATAAAGAAGTATTTAGTATTTCCAAAAATAAGAAAGATAATAGTGATATATGCAATAATTGACCATTCTCAAAACCCATAGTCTATCTCGTAAACTATAGTAAGAGTTATTTCCTCTCAAATGAATTAATATCTTATCGAACACAACATCCTTAATTATTTCTAGAGAATAAAGATATTGCTCTCACCTTAATAATAAATGACATATACGCCTAATCAAAATATATTAGCTTAATAAATACTCATCTAGACCTCTCATAAACATTAGATAATTCAATCATGCTGTAATATTATAGAGTCTTTCATCTAACGGTATCACTTGACTAAATCATATCTAAATAAGAAATATAACAACTTCAAACTACCAATCACGGAATTCCTTAAAGATAAGACATAATATTATCTTAAGTCCCATATTATTTAATATAACCTCAGTCAATAATTGCATTACAGATATTCTTAACCGGTTCTCGTGTAATTATCAAATGTTTTAAAACTAAGACGAAACTTAGTCAGAGTTTCCAACATAGAAGTGTCATCAATATCCGCATCCATAATATGCATATATGTAAACTCGGACTTATCCTTGACAGGTACTTAACCTTTAACCTTATATTAACTATATTACTAAATCAGTAAACTAAATGCTGTACATACTGCTATACGTCATAATATATCTGTCTACTCAAACCCACTACTAGACTCACATTGTCTAACTTGGCCGCATAGATCATACCTTAAACTAAAGTTAGTAACTCCTGATACCTGTCACTTGAGAGCCATTCAGATTCAAGCCCTCTCCATAGATGCCTATTTTGTTTGGAATAGATTAACATCAACGCTAAAATGATATCGCATGGTTAGTTTTTGTTATACTATCAGTTATATTTAATCTAATTTCATTAGTGATATAAATTATTAGTTTATATTAAATTATTAGTTTATTATAATCGATATTATTAGTTTTAAAAATTCTATATTTGTATTGTAAACTTAATATTATTAGTTACATATTATCGAAGATGGACAACTTGTTTAGAAGTATCGTATTAATTATTTATTTAAAATAGTTAATGGAAATATTGATTAATATGTGAATTAATTTTATCGCAAGCTCATCATTAATTGTTTTATCATATTTTAGATATTAGATATTATAATATTTATAAATAAACAAATCTCCTATAACCATTATAATAATGGAAATATGTTGCTTTGTGTAATCGATATCATTTTAAATAGATAAACATAATAAATTTGCATCAACTCACTCACGGCAGTTAGAGAAATGTTATTCTAGTTTCTGCTATTTGCATATTTTATTTAGCATTTACATATTTTGCAATCATTACTCGTTCTCATTTTATACATTTTTTTAAATTTTATAAATCTATCTATTTTCATTCTCTTCATAGAAGTTATTTTTAGAAATCTTTCTAGTTAACTCATCTCCTAGCCAAATGTTGTAATGCGTATTGAAATTTCATCGAGCGGCTATAGCTTACATAATAGTATAATGCATCTTAATAAAGCTATTATAATAAAACTTAATGATGCAAAATATTGGAATTTAAACGCAACTAAATATAGAAAAAACAATGCAATTTAATAATTAAATTAAAATAGAGCTAAAGTTTTAAAAATAAATATAATGGGTGTTAATGATAAAATACAATGCAACTTAATTAGCGTGCATAAGTTAATAAAATGAAAATTAAGTTTATTATTAATTATTGATTCTTTACAAACTTTTCTTCATAGTAATTTTCTCATTTGTCGAAATATTTTCGGAAACTGATTCTATTAAAAAATAATCTTTAATCACAGTAGAGTATCTATAATAATATATAAATATATACTCATTTTAATATAGATTTGAATTATTATAAAAATATTGTGACTATTAAATAACTTCTAATTACTAAATAAGAAGATAGAATACGTTTATCATTGATGCAAATTTTATAGAATTTTATGCAAAATATAGAAATTTTACAACAATAAATATATAATAGAATAAATGAAAGTATTCTAAATCACTTATGTTCATCTAATAGTTACATTGTTGAGTATGTATATATATATATATATATATATATATATATATTACTTATATTCAATAAGTATTTATAATAATTCACATATATCTTCTCAGCAAGCAATTTTATTATAAAATTTCATAAAGATCACACAAAATTAATGGATATCATATTGACTGATAATTATGAATATTGTTATAACTAAATTATATATTTAATTATATAAATTTAATTCAGATCCGGAGTAAAATTGACGATTGTTTAAATGTATTGAGGATAGAGAAGATATAGTACATGAGTAATTAAGTAAGCCTAGATCTTAATTGACTTATTTTTGTATTTTAAATTATTATATTAATTATGATATTATTTGTCTGCTTAATATAAAATAATATGTTGATTTTTAATTATAAAATAATAACTACAATTATAGTTGATTTATTTAAATATGTAATTATTGCTCATATATCTATTACCTAACAATATTTATTATTAATTAATATTGACTATCGCTGAAACAAGTATATTAAAATATACTTGTCCTTGAACTAATATTAAGTATGATTAAGATGTATAATAAATACAATTAATATTGCTAAGATAAAAGAAGTAAGATATCGTTGCAAGTATATTTTAATTCATACTACATGGCCAATTCTACTTATAGTAAATAGTAAATAAATGGTTTTGTATACTGGTTTTTCAGGCTATAGAGAATGATTTCGTCTTATCAGGAACAGATCTATTGTTATCGATTTAAATTGTATTTGTTCTATTTTAGATACTTTGATATTCATAAATATTGTGGTTCATTCTTATTCATATAGTTCATATATTTTCGTATTTATCTTGCATACCTATTACATATAGTTACTCTTAAATATTATTTCGGATTTCGAGAACAGCAATTGTACCGATGGTAATTAATATTGGTCGATTTATCATTTTCGTAATTTTTCTTGCCTACAAGAAATAAATAGAAAATTATTCTACTTCCATAACGTATATAGATATTATATAGATACATTATATTGCATTAATTTTTGTAGTATATGTGACCAGCCATAAGAATTCATTAATACTTCTTTATAACATAACCAATGATGATTTTAATTTAACTTAATCTGAGAAAAAAAGCATAAGGATTTCTCAAGACAAAATAAAAAAGAACCTGTACTCAATATATAACTGTTCAGCTTATTCGAGTGTTAGAATACAGACGTCTTTGCATGAAGTGTATCAGTTGTATGTCAAGAAAGGCATATGAATTAATCCATTCAATAGTCAGAATTGATATATTCTTGTTTGTCATAAGATAAAGCTTCAGTTAATATCTTCGTTATTATTTTCGTCATTCGATTAAATATTATAAATTATATATTTAAATGTATATTATGAAATTGTAAACACATCAATTCGATTGCCGATCAAAATATACCCCAATTATATGTATAACTATAAATATATTAATGTTAATATAAAAATGACTTAATTAATTCCAAATAAATATGTTGAATTAGGTATATTAATTTTTATCTCAAAACAACTTAGATGTTTTTCTCTTAATGTGTAAACATGATTAGATGAACATCATTAGTTCAATGATAGTATACTATATCGTAACATTACCTATATACACATCCTATAGCTCATATATACCGTAACATTACCTATATACACATCCTATAGCTCATATATACCTAATTGTTCAACTTCTAACTAGACGTGGAAATAATTTTCATAATATCCTCCGTAATGATTCTTGAATCAATATACAGTCCTTATTTCATAAGTATCACTTTTGAAAATTCCTCAATATAATTTGGCTAATTACATATAATTAGCAAAATTATCTATATATAACTTTTTTGATTCTCCTTTGATTAAATATTGACAACTATAGAACATTCTTTGCTTACTGTGATATAGTTATACATGTAGATTGGAAAATTGTGAAACTAGGTTTATCATAAATGATCGTGGTATCGAGGGTCGAAAGTTAACTTGGGATTGTTCGCAATAAACTGCACGCTAAGCTATAGTATACGTATACAACTTATAATATGCGTAGATTCGATAGTATAGGTATATGCACTATAACACGTAAAATATGCTATTAAACTGAAAGAATACTCGTGGCGGGCGTCGACTGCGGCGGGTGTAGTTCACGTAACCACGCCTACAATTTCTATTTCTCGGCATATCCTATACAAAATGAGTCAATTAGTCACCAGGAAATATTGTCCATGAAGATTCTTCACACCAGGTACGTGACATATAAACAAGTACAGTAACATATAAAATCAACATATTGTTAATTTAAATTTAATATATAGACAGTCAGTTTCTATATTTATCCTTTATTTATATAAGAACTAGTTTTGTTACTGAAAAAGGTAAATATGTTTAAAGTTGTATGCAATCTAGATAAATTAGCACATATTAAATATATATATATATATATATATATA
>OZ038318.1:4697004-4701355 GCA_964035775.1 Osedax frankpressi
AAATGTTGAAATTAAAACATTCTAAGAGAGTAGATGTCATTGAAATTTATAATACATTCCTATCTATGTTTAATAAATAAAGAAAACAACTCAATATTCAATTGCATTATTTGTGTTTTATATACATTTTTAATCGTAATAATACTAAGATAACAATTGGTAATTAATATGAATATTAAAATTTATGTATTAAATAATAATAATTATGAGTTAATAAATAATATTAAATAATAATTATGAGTGTTAGAATATAAGATTATTAATTAATTAACTATATATTCTGTAATTGAAATATTATTGTAATTATAATATTACAAAATTAATACTAACGAAATATTTACATAAATAATTATGCAATCCAAATAAGAAAGCACATAATTGTTATTATTAAGATGTTTCGCGAATGAATTATTGATAATAACGCGTATCAATTTTTGTGTGGTATAAAGTAAGAGAAATTGCAGTTTATATGTTTGCATACATGAGTGGGAATATTGTTTGTATTATTTATTAAACCATACCTTAAATTACCTTAATTAAATTATGACTTAATTACAAATTTATTAAAACACCGAATACATCTTATAGGAATTTCATTCGGAGAAAAAAATGAGTTAAATGAAATCGAGTCGGAAGAAAGTTATAGCGGGAGTCCAGCATAGAAAATGAACAGCGTAAATGGATAGATATCAAAAATCAGCGAAAAATTACTATGATGAACACGAACAGGTGAAAAGGTAAACAATTACCTCGACTCAACTCTTCCAGGCATATCGTGAATAATTTACCGTAACTCCTCAATTTTCGGAAACGCCTACAAAACTCGTATTCTCCCCCGTTACTACATGCGATCGAAAGCGGAAAAAAGCGTCGAGCCGCTGGAAAATCTCGCGATTATCGATCATATACGAAAACGGCGATCAATCCCTACGATGTTAGACGAACCAATCCGCTGTTCGATCCGCTAATAATCGAGGAGAGATTCGCTTGGCACTCAGCATAAGGTGTCTGCGCGATTGTATCCAGAAGTACCTCGGTAGATAGTGAGAGTGGAACAAACGAGATAACGGTGTAGCTCATCCTCCGGAAGAATATGTTCATCCTCGCGATATGGCTTGGAGCAGCATCAGCCGGTATATTGTCAGCCGTAGTTGGGGTGATGTTCTGCTTTAGACGAAGACGAGTTAAAGGTTAGTTATGTATGTGGTGTAATAAGGATGGGACTGGGTGAGGATTTAGGTGAGGGGAGGGTGATGGTTAGGGTCAGAGTGAGGATGAGGGTGAGGGTGAGGTTGAGGGTAGGGTGAGGGTTAGGATTAAGATGAGTTTAAGGGTGGAGTGAGGGTGGAGTGAGAGTTAGGGTTAGGATGAAGGTAAGGGAGGGAGTGCATTTGAAGGTGGATGTGAGGGTTTGGTGAAGGTGAGGGCGAATGTAAAGGTTAGGGTGAGGTGAGGGACGGAGTGCATTTGAAGGTGGGTATGAGGGTATGGCGAGGGTGAGGGTGAAGGTGAAGGTTAGGGTGAGGGTGAGGGTGAGGGTGAGAGAGAGGGTGTGGGTCAGAGTAAGAGTGAGGGTGATAGTAAGGGTATGGTGAGGGTGAGGGTGAGGGTAGTGTCATGTTGAGGGTAGGATGAGGGTGAGGGTGGGGTGAGAGCAAGGTGCGGGTGATGATAGGGTGAGGGTGAGGGTGAGTGTGAGGGTGAGGGCAGTGTGAGGATGAGGGTAGGATGAGGGTTAGAGCAGAATTAGGGTTAGGATGAATATGAGTTTAAGGGTGGAGTAAGGGTTAGGGATAGGATGAAGGTGATAGGGAGGGAGGGTGTGGGTTTGAGGGTGGGTGTGAGTGTAAAGGTGAGGGTGAGTGTGAGAATGTGAGAGAGGGTGTGGTTAGAGAGAGGGTGAGGGTGAAGGTAAGATTAGGATGAGGGTATGGTGAATGTGAGGGTGAGGGTGAGGGTAGGATGAGGACGAGGGCAGGGAGAGGGTTAGGGTGAGGGTGAGGGTGGATGAGTGTGAGGTTAGGATGAGGATGAAGGCAGGGTAAGGGTGAGATTTAGGATGAGGGTAGGATGATGGTGAGGGTAGGTTGAGGGTGAAGGTGAAGGTAGGGAGAGTGAGATTAAGGGTAAGGGTAGGGTAAGGGTAGGGTGAGGGTGAGGGTTAGGATGAGGGAATGGTGAGGGTAAGTTGAGGGTAAGGATAAGATGAGGTTTAGGGTAGGATGATGATTAGGGTAGGATGATGATGAGAGTAGGGTGATGTTTGAGGATAGGTTGAGGGAGAGAATGAGGATAAGAGTGAGGGTGAGGATGAGGGTAGGATGGTGGTGAGGGTAGGAAGAAGGTGAGTATGAGGGTGAGGGTAGTATGAGGGTGTGGTAGGGTGAGGGTGAGTGTGATGGTAAGATGAGGGTGAGGATAAGGTGAGGTTTATGGTAGGGTATGGATGAGGATAGGATGATGATGAGGGTAGGGTGAGGGTTAGGGTAGGTTGAGGGTGTCGGCGATGATGAGGGTAAGGGTATGGTGAGGGTAAGGGTAAGGGTGAGTGTAGGATGAGGGTGAAGGTAGGATGAAGGTAGGAGTAGGATGAGGGTTAGGATGAAGACGAGTTTAAGAGTGGAGTGATAGTTAGGGTTAAGGTGAAGGTGAGGTCAGGGAGGTAGTGAGTTTAAGGGTAGGTATGAGGGTAATAGTGAGTGTGAGTGTGGAGGTGAGGGTATGGTTAGTGTGAGGGTAAGGGTGAGTGTAGGATGAGGGTGAGGGTATGATGAAGGTGAGGGTAGGATGAGGGTTAGGATGAAGACGAGTTTAAGGGTGGAGTGAGAATTAGGGTGAAGATGAAGGTTAAGGTGAGAGTGAAGGTTAGAGTGAGAGTGAGAGTGAGTGTGATAGTAAGAGTGAGTGTGAGATTGATAGTGAGTATAAGTGTGAGAGTGAAAATGAGAGTAAGAGTATGATTAATGCTTAGGTGGAGCATGAGGGAAAATATGAGGATAAGGGTGATTTTAAGGGTGAAGGTGAAGGTGAGGGCGAGGTTAGTGTGAAAGTGAGTATGATGTTGAGTGCGTAGTTGTGCATATGAAAGATTGTATTATGTAGGTTTGGTTGGATAACATTATAAAAATAATATAAATATAAATACGATTGTATTTTTTCATTCATTTAATATAATTCCTGTTAAATTTAAACTGAGTATTAATCCTGGATAATATCTATCTCAAGAGTACAGAATAAGGTACAAATAATTTACCACAAATTAACATATATACAATAATGTATTACTAGATAGTACTTTTGTTATCTGTAGAGATATGGAGATACACAGAGATGGTAAACTGTAAACACTACAACTTATATTAAATACAAATTACAATTATATACAATTACTTTTAAATAAATATCTGATTGTTTAAAATGCTTATACAAATTAAAAATAATATAAAATAATTCTTATATCGTTTGCTGGGTTGCAGGGAGAGTTTATTTAATATATAAACATGAATAGAATCTAAATTAGAAGTTATTCCATAGAATTATCCAATCATTATAAATACTCACTTATCAGAGGGTTTAAACGAACCTGAAAGCTGTAATACCGTTATTGTCTAGTGGAAGTCGCTTTAAATCGATTGACATTCTGGACCCGCAAACGGATTATCCAGGCACTCTACTATGTGCAACCAGCGGTCTCTCCCAACGGAGGGTAATCTACTCAATTCCTCTAGTTCTACAGTAAACGATGTATCTATCATTTGCATTATATGGTGTGTCTGGAGTTCGCACCCCGCAAATCGCACCTCATCACCACACACCCCACACCCCATAACGCGCGACGAGCACCATTCAGTGTAAACCATACACGGCACAACATGCCACCTACACTACATAATATATACAAAATACCTTAAACAATAGATAATAGATTAATAATAGATTTCGTTATATAATGAAGTCACTGCAAATGACTTTATTTTCAAGATACAATACCAGATTAATTAAACTCTAATCATGCATTATTTCATATTTCATAATTACACATTTTAACCTTTATTATGCATAATCAGATTTTGAAAAATCATATTTTTATGGATAATTTCATGCTAAAATATACTTATATTATATATGTCATAAATTTTGATTAATAAGTTAATATACTTCAATCTGTTAATATAAAAACGATTAATTATCAATAATTATCAACTTGTATATCAGCTTTTATTGTTTGTCAATGTGGATTTTAATATAAAGATAAAGAATAATTGACGGTACATAAGGTATACTAGTGTATTGTATTAGAATACATGCATTATATTTCGTTAATACCTCATTGAAAATCATAGATACTGGA
>OZ038318.1:4701555-4704055 GCA_964035775.1 Osedax frankpressi
TTAATGTATGGTAATCTATAATTTTGACGAAAGAAAGAATGAAGCCAGAAGATAGTTTCATAAGAATACATAACTAGTTCGTAAATCTACTAGAATTATTGTGGAGTGAACACGTAGACAAGCCTCTGTGTTTAATTAATTACTTTTTATTTAATTAATTATCTTGATATTAAATTAATCAATAACATAAGGTGATCGGAATACATAAACTATGTATAGAATTAACCCAATATTCGCACGAAAATGTGTGTACGCATTGTAATGTAAATCATAATGCTAATTAAATATAACTTATATATATATATATATATATATATATATATATATATAATATTGCATCAGTTGTGAAAATGGAGTCCATAGGGGTATGCCAGAATTTCATTATTATTATTAATAATAATAATAGTAATACTAATAATAGTAACAATAATAATTATAATTATAATAATTATAATAATAATAATATTATTAATAATAAAAATAACAATAATATTATTAATATTATTAATAATAATTATAATAATATTAATATTAATAATAATAATTATAATAATGTTAATATTAATATTATTAATAATAATTATAATAATAATATTAATATTATTAATAATAATTATGATAATAATATTAATATTATTAATAATAATTATAATAATATTAATATTAATACTAATAATAATAATAATATTAATATTAATAACAATGGTGCTACATTCCATAACTGATACAACTATGCGGTAGTATTCTACTCCTAGAACATTTTAATATAATATAATATATCGTTATATATACACATGCTTACACAATATACTCGACACCTGATTCTTTTAGAACAATATTGTCTATTTATAGTGACGTATGACGAAATTCTTTCGAAATAGATATTTTTAATATACAAATTAATAGTTTTATCGAATACATTTTATATACATAGTCATATATATATATATATATATATATATATATATATATATATATTTATATATATATGCATACATATATATTAAATATACGAAAGTATATTATATGAATAAGTAATATAAAATATATGGTACATAGATGAACGAATGCAATATCAAACGCTCGTTATCCATATATTCATATACTTATAAGTGTATGGCCACGCCCCAATACATGCCCCACCTACTTAAATGCCTCCAGGGCTGGGCGACAACATACCGTGACATTGAAATTAGCAATCGACGTGACGTACTCTTAGGTGACGCCCGCCACAGTGTCCAGTTACGCAATCAGTGTCGCCCGTGAGAGTTTGGTATGTATTTATGATTGAGTACATTGTGTGAATAATTATATATATATATATATATATATATAATCTAAAAAATAAATAAGGCCAAATTATATTTTTAATAAAACAAACTATACCTGTTTGATTGATGAATTAATACATGTAAGAATATAAGTACACATTTCTATTGTCTATTATCTATTAATTATATTTTAATTAGTCTTGATGCAGGAAATAAAAGTTAACTTCTATTATTATAAATGCCAGCTAAATATACCACACTGCATTAATACCACACATATACCACACTGCATTAATAGAAACATATGACGATATATGTATGTGTGATAGTGCGTTTGATTATTGATTACTGATAGAATTACCGAACCTACAAAATATAAATAAATAATATTAAATCAGACTAAGGTAAAATGCACAAAGTTGTGCCATAAGGTTTTGTATTAATACCGTTACTGTTCTTTGTGTTCTGTATATATTTACGACTCCTATTCTCTATTATATTTGAATTTAAAAACATAAACTTCCATATTTATATATACGATATAATTGAATACCTCTTATATTAAAACTTACCAAAAAACTACATTTTCATTTACTAATTAAGCTAATAAAATACTAAACTGGCTACTTAACAATAACTTATTATTGAACATTAGCTGGTCAACTGATATATTTTTCTAGGCTTAGACAGATTTTTCCAATTTTAAAAATTAACAATACAATAGTAGAACTCAGATAAAGTCAGATAAAGTGAAATAATTACAACAGAGACATTTTTGATTGACATTTATTTGCGGGTCAACATAAAATATATACAATGTCAATGTTATTCAAAATTCCTTAAATTACTGCAGCATCATTTTATATGGTATATTAACTAATACCTATCATTATATTATGGATTAAATAAATCCAAATTTAAAAGATTATATAAGATAATGAAAATTGTTATAAGAATCATATGATTTAAAAAAATCAGATTATAAGATTATAATAAATTAATAATATCCCATCATTTGCTAAACATAAATAATTACGCAATATATACAATATACTATAATAGTTACAATACAATCTCAGTAAACAATCGTGAAAAAATACTTGGGTTAACACGTGTATTTTTCACAAAATGTACGTGTTTCCACTGGAATTTGGCTATAGTCAAAACCTGGTTTAATACGCATAAAAAAAACTTGGATTAATACAAGTGGAAAAAACATGTTATAAAAA
>OZ038318.1:4709055-4721636 GCA_964035775.1 Osedax frankpressi
TATTTATTTAATAGTTATCTAATATCATATTTATATACAGTAAATAATAATCATTCAAATAATTAAAACGTAAAGCTTAAAAGATTGTATTGACGTAAAGATTTTTAAACAAAAAAAAAATATTCGATAGCTTATTTATGAATTATATTAAATAGTTATGTACATGCGTTAATTAGTTTATTAATTTATTAATATACGAATCTATAAGAACCAGCTAATTGGCATCGTTAAACAATACGAAAATTCATCGCAGCATAGATAGAAACACGCAAGTGCTATCTTAACAATACATATTATCATTTCGCTGCAGATATCCAGTTTCGATTTTACGTCTGTGTGTATATATATATATATATACATATATATATATATATATATATATATATATATATATATATATATATATGTGTGTGTGTGTGTGTGTGTGTGTATGCGTGTGTGGGTGTGTATGTGTGTGTTTGTGTGTATATGTGTGTGTATGTATGTGTATGTGTGTATATATATGTTTATGTGTGTGTAGAGTTATGGTTAATAATGGTAGTATTGTTGTGATATTAATTAAACATGTATGTTTAATATGCGTGACTTTTATCATTTATCATGCGTCGATTATATCACATTAAATCACAGATAAAGATAATAAAATAGTATTAGGATTATAAAGATATAATATAGAAATACATATAAATAAGGTGTACATTTAAAATAAATATACAACTATGACAATATAAATTAAATTAGAACATAAATAATTACATCGTAAATATAAATATGAATACTGGATAAAATATTAATATAGTATAATGATATCATATGAATACTAGGATAATATAGACATGTATGGATTAGTCGAATAAGAAAAATTTGATGACATAATTCATTATATTCTTTTAAAATTCAGATTTGAATGCATTCCACTGTTTCCTCTTAAAATTTGAATGTCTTTCATAAATCTTCATTGTTAGAATACAATGAGCCGAGGAACACTATAATAATATAGACAAATAAAGATTAATACATTGTTAATATCTAAACGATACATAAGAAAGAAACCAGAGAGTAAAACATCCGTGCAATACACAGATTATATTCAATAGATTATTTGTCGCAGTTAGATTTAAATTGAGGTCAAATGTTCTCTAGAATCTTCACGTGATATCATTATCTCCAAACCAGGAACCGAGAGTGCCAATTACAATGGGACCTTTATACTTAAAGCGTTTCTTCTTAAAATTCTATGTTAACCATTTTAACGATTATTATTACAACGATATAAATTGATTAACTTTCAAGTCGTACGTAATGTTATCAGCTCGTATTGTAATATCTAGTTTAAATATACATTTAATAGGCAACATTGTTTACGATAGTTTAGGCAGTAAGAAAAGAATATGACGCATACTGAATAATGAGCTAATGTTGTAGCGGATATTAGAATTTACAGCAACTGAACTTCTTCTGCAAATATTTCCTGCAGCCAATATCACATGCATACACATACACACACATACACACACATACACATACATACACACATACACATATATATACACACACACGCACACACACACTCACACACATACATATATAATTAAATAAAATATAGAAACCGCATTCCCAAAGATTTTCATAAATGACATACCGATTAAACCATCTGACTCGACAAAATATCTTGGAATAAAATTTGACAACAAATTAAACTTTGACTAACACATTCTTTCACTAAAACAGACCACTACCTAACATTTATATATATTTATATAAACTCCGACCTTACATAAATAAAAACACTGCCATTTTACTTACACATTCGCTAATACTATCTCGACTAAACTATTGCAATACTTTACTCGCTGGACAGACTAAGACAATACTCAAAAGACTTGACGCAATTATTAACAGAAGTATCCGACTAATAAATATGACTATACTACAAGCATTACGGACTTACGATTACAACTAAACTGGATGATAACTGCTAACTACATCGACTATAAACTACTAAACATATTAAGAAAACCCTAACTTACGATCAAACACACAACTTAAGACAAGTACTAAATATGAAGACAAATTGCAGATAACTACTATCTTCTCACCTCATAACCCTCTCACTAACTCCCATCTCATTAAATTCGGTTGGAAACAAAAGTTTCCGCCACCTAGCCCCAAACAAATGGAACCACCTTTCTAAAAAACTGTTATCCACACTGTCACCATTAACATATTTAAGCGCTGGCTAAAAGCTTCCTGTTTAGGCTAGACTAATCACATCCTATTTGACACATACCTAGTCTCGATACATTACTTTTATTTTTTATTTTACTATATCGTTCATTTTTATTCGTATGGTTACATATTGTAGAACATTTATTAATATGTTAAATTCTTTGTGGTTAATAAATTCTTCACACACACACATACACATATACATACATGTATTTACACATAGCCACATATACATACACACACATACACATACGTACACACACCTACATACACACATATACACCTAAATACACATATATACACATACGTACACATATATACACATACACACACTTATGTACATATATATACATATACATAGACACACACATACCCATACATACACATACGTACACACATATACGTACACATATATACATATACACATACGTGGGTACATACATACAGATATACACATACATACACATACGTACACACACACATACATATATACACACGCTTAAATATACACATATATACACATCACATATTCATACACACACTTACACACATACTTACACATACACACACACACAAACACATATACATACACACACACACACACACGTACACACATATAAATATACTGTCTTTAAATGGTTTGAAAGCTATATCCACGAGAGAACTTTCTCCATTACAGGGTTCAATTTTATCTCCAATTTTATTTGCCATATATCTACTTCCCATCAAATATATTATAAATAGATTCCTTAATATAAATTATAACTTATATGTTGATGATATCGAAATGCATACACCAACAAAATATTCAATACAACTACAAAACTCAACATAAAAAACTAGACTGAACTAATCATCATTAATATGACTAACTCCACTGAATCTTACATTAACGACATTATAATATTACCAACTAACTCGGAAAAATACCTAGGCTTACATTTTAACAATGAATTAAATTTCGATTAACATATTAACCTTATAAGACAAACTACAACATCCCAACTATTTAATCTAAGATGATTACGACCATACATGAAAATCACAATTATTACTTTACTAATTCACCCCTTAATAATCCCACGATTCCAATACTGCAACTCAGTTAGCTAGAGTAAATAAAGATAAAATTAAACATTTTGACAGAACTATTAATAGATGCATACGACTAATTTACTGACTCAACCGAACTGACTACTCAACTAGTATTACTGAATTACTACAACGATTCAATTGGATGACAACTACTGACTATATTGACTACAAATTACTCACTATACTAAAGAAAACTCTTATATACAAACAACCACATGCATTACGACTATCACTTAACATTAAATCCAACAACAGACAACTACGAACATCTGACCTCACCACAACTACAAACTCTAAATATGGCAAAAAAAAGTTTTCATCAATTACCTCTTATAAATGGAATCGACTTCCTAAACAATTATTGTCTCCCACCATATCACCAAACAGTTCCAAGCGCAACCTAAAAGGCTTCCTGTTTACGTGAAACTAATAATTATTATTGTACCTTATTTTATCTTCACGCAATATCGAAAATGTATTATTATTTTAACTGTTGCGTTTTCTAAATAAATTCTTACACATACATACACACGCACACACACACATACAAACATATACATACATACACATACACGGATACATACACACCCATATACAGATACATACGTATACACACACATACACGCACATATACACATACACATACCCATACTTAGTTATTTAGTTATTTATACATACTATACGATGTAATCGTCAAATACATACCTTAATTAGAATTGACAATTGTACTTGACCAAATACAATTAATGCATTCTATTAATTATTCACAATTTCTCATATTTGTTAAGCACGTATATACACAATATATATATATATATATATATATATATATATATATATATATATACAATTTATGATATATTTTTCCAGTAAACATATATTTTGCTGATATTGCAGAATATTGTTAGAAGTTGTCACTAAAGTGAGAATACAAAAGGTATTATTCTATGACAATTATCTGCAGTTTATTTCAGGGAAAATGAAAGGGAGATGTAGATATGAAATGGTTTAATTGTACGTCATATTTAACTATATGATATTACATAATTAACCATTGTTATTATCTCGTCCAATTGGGGAACAAACAGTATTATATATTAAAACTGGTGATTGATTTCGGGATGCCGAATAAAGTAGCGATGTTTGATACGTAACTAGTTATGAATCGGAAATCTAACTCCGTACAGGTAACGGATAGGTAACGGATAGGTAACGGTCCGTAAGCAGGGTATTTAGATTATATACAATTACGTCGGCGATATGATCCAGCGAAATGGACACCGCGAAAACACCACCAAATACGCGCCGAATATCGTACCAATTAATACGGCGCCATTTTCAACCGTTGCATATCGGACGCATCCAACGTGTCCGACGTCTTTTTTACGCTCGAGATTCGCGAGAAAATAAAACGCGAGAAAGATGTACAGAGATACGTGGACGATGATATTCTGTACCAGTTCTAATTTGAGTCTCGCGTGAGGTCAATAGCGTAAGTCTACATCGGCCACGGTAGAGATTATAGTGAATCTTACTAAGTGCCGTATAGCGAACAAGTCCCCGGAGTTATGAGGATACCTGGCGACTGTAAATGATATAGAAATTCAGAGGTGAAAGGTGAAGTACATAGAAAAGGCGAGAATACCTGTAAGTAATACCGGTCTGCATCTTTAATAAGACGACTAGGGTATTATGAGTTCACCGACAACTTCGCTGAAATAGATGCTCCAATAATGGAGATTCTCGTATACTTTTGCAAAAAGAAGGCATATTAATAAATACGAAGTTAATTAATTTCTTTAATTATTGGATGAAGCTCCGATAATAAGATTATGTAACCTCAATAAACTATTTAAATTGCGTACGGATGTTAGTAATATAGTTTAAATGTGGGGCGATGTAGGGGATATGCTATTGCAGAGAGATAATCCATCGGGGTTATTTTTCCCTGTACCTATTGCTAGCAATACATTACACCATGCTCATCATAGCTAAAGTTAAATGGAGAAGGAGTTCCTTAGCGTAGTGTATGTTTCATAAATATCTTAGTGTAACGAAGTATATCTAAGTAATATTCTAAATATATGCGTTACTCTTAATCTCGAAGTCAGCTCTGGATATGCTACTTTAGTGAGATGATACTTTAGTGAGATGATACTTTAATGATATGATATTTTAATGAGATGATACTTTAGTGAGATGATACTTTAGTGAGATGATACTTTAATGAGATGATACTTTAGTGAGATGATACTTTAGTGAGATGATACTTTAGTGAGATGATACTTTAGTGAGATGATACTTTAGTGAGATGATACTTTAGTGAGATGATACTTTAGTGAGATGATACTTTAGTGAGATGATACTTTAGTGAGATGATACTTTAGTGAGATGATACTTTAGTGAGATGATACTTTAGTGAGATGATACTTTAGTGAGATGATACTTTAGTGGGATGATACTTTGGTGAGATGATACTTTAGTGAGATGATACTTTAGTGAGATGATACTTTAGTGAGATGATACTTTAGTGAGATGATACTTTAGTGGGATGATACTTTGGTGAGATGATACTTTAGTGAGATGATACTTTAGTGGGATGATACTTTAGTGAGATGATACTTTAGTGGGATGATACTTTGGTGAGATGATACTTTAGTGAGATGATACTTTAGTGAGATGATACTTTAGTGAGATGATACTTTAGTGAGATGATACTTTAGTGGGATGATACTTTGGTGAGATGATACTTTAGTGAGATGATATTTTAATGAGATGATACTTTAGTGAGATGATACTTTAGTGAGATGATACTTTAGTGGGATGATACTTTGGTGAGATGATACTTTATTGAGATGATATTTTAATGAGATGATACTTTAGTGAGATGATACTTTAGTGAGATGATACTTTAGTGGGATGATACTTTAGTGAGATGATACTTTAGTGGGATGATACTTTGGTGAGATGATACTTTAGTGAGATGATACTTTAGTGAGATGATACTTTAGTGAAATGATACTTTAGTGAGATGATACTTTAGTGAGATGATACTTTAGTGGGATGATACTTTGGTGAGATGATACTTTAGTGGGATGATACTTTAGTGGGATGATACTTTAGTGGGATGATACTTTGGTGAGATGATACTTTAGTGGGATGATACTTTAGTGGGATGATACTTTAGTGGGATGATACTTTGGTGAGATGATACTTTAGTGAGATGATACTTTAGTGAGATGATACTTTAATGAGATGATATTTTAGTGAGCTGATACTTTAGTGAGATGATACTTTAGTGAGATGATACTTTAGTGAGATGATACTTTAGTGAGATGATACTTTAGTGAGATGATACTTTAGTGGGATGATACTTTGGTGAGATGATACTTTAGTGAGATGATACTTTAGTGAGATGATACTTTAGTGAGATGATACTTTAGTGAGATGATACTTTAGTGGGATGATACTTTGGTGAGATGATACTTTAGTGAGATGATACTTTAGTGGGATGATACTTTAGTGAGATGATACTTTAGTGGGATGATACTTTGGTGAGATGATACTTTAGTGAGATGATACTTTAGTGAAATGATACTTTAGTGAGATGATACTTTAGTGAGATGATACTTTAGTGGGATGATACTTTGGTGAGATGATACTTTAGTGGGATGATACTTTAGTGGGATGATACTTTAGTGGGATGATACTTTAGTGGGATGATACTTTGGTGAGATGATACTTTAGTGGGATGATACTTTAGTGGGATGATACTTTAGTGGGATGATACTTTGGTGAGATGATACTTTAGTGAGATGATACTTTAGTGAGATGATACTTTGGTGAGATGATACTTTAGTGAGATGATATTTTAATGAGATGGTACTTTAGTGAGATGGTGCTTCAGTGAGATGATACTTTAGTGAGATAATACTTTAGTGAGATGATATTTTAATGAGATGATACTTTAGTGAGATGATACTTTAGTGAGATGATACTTTAGTGAGATGATACTTTAGTGAGATGATACTTTAGTGAGATGATACTTTAGTGAGATGATACTTTAGTGAGATGATACTTTAGTGAGATGGTACTTTAGTGAGATGATACTTTAGTGAGATGATACTTTAGTGAGATGATACTTTAGTGAGATGGTACTTTAGTGAGATGGTGCTTCAGTGAGATGATACTTTAGTGAGATAATACTTTAGTGAGATGATATTTTAATGAGATGGTACTTTAGTGAGATATATCACGAGTGTATTTTTATATCACTAGATATATTGAGCGGAAAGTAGACAGTAGATCTTAGTGGACATTAGATCTAAGTGGGCATTAGATCTTAGTGGACATTAGATCTAAGTGGACAATAGAGCATAATTTGCTGTAGACAGTATATATAGGACAGTAGATATTAATGTATAATAGACCTCAGTGGGCAGTTAACCACGGCGGTCAGTAGTCGTCATGATGAATGATATATGTCACGAAGGTATCACTCGACATAGTCAGTTGTTGTATTAGTTATACAACATATGATCTTACTCTATATCTCCTACGATATGATAATAAAGAGATTCCTAGATATCTCTTCGATATTACTTTATTAAAGAATAACTATCTGGTAATGTATAATTTTGTATATCGATTATAGCATCACCCTCCCCCCTGTGTAAAGCAAGTAATATTCGTGTGTGATAGTTAGTAGTACTTATGAAATCATGAACTATTACACATATATATATATATATATATATATATATATATATATATATATATATATATATATGTGTGTGTGTGTGTGTGTATGTGTATATAATTATATTTATATCTCAAAATATATATAAAATTATATTCTTCTAAGAATTATATAATATATCTTTGTAGACGTAATATTTAATACTTAACAATGTAATTAAATAATTGGGATGCTACTTTATGGCAGTAAAACAGCTTTCCTCTTTACTGGCGTTTATATAACGTACGACATAGGATATGCCAGAATATGTACAAATCGATACTGTGTATTACACAGTGTGTAATATGTAGTGTAATTTTGCTCACTGCTTATTGTAATGCCTTGATATTACAAACCGGACTTCACCAATAAGATTACAAACAATGTAATTGTATACTTGTATTATATAATATTGTATATTCACAGACCTAGATATGAAAATATTATTTTCAAGTAAATATTTAATTAATATATAAAAAATATATAAATATATTTATATATATATATATAAATATATTTATATATAAATATATTTAAATAAACTAAATAATACTGTAATAATATCATAATAAATATTATATAAGTAATAATTATTAATATTTCTATTGAATTGTCGAACGTATATGGATAATAATCTTCTAATGCAACTAAAGTTTTCAATTTTTATAGCAGAATTCCTTCATAAGAGGAATTGACAATTATTATTACACAAATAACATGTAAAATGGAAATATTTACATTACGGAGAGGTCCATATCTCTATATGGCTCATTACTTGCATTCGCCATAAATTTATATTGGAATAAACTCATATATTAGCGATGTATATCATTTTAATGTTTGTTTAATATATGTTCATGTTCCATTTGATATAATATCTCTGTAAATCATTAATATATTTATTTTATATATATATTTGTCTAATATGTACCATGTCATGCTAAGTTTAATTAATATATATATATATATATATATATATATATATATATATATAATATATAGATTATATAGTGTTCGAAGTAGTAATAGTTGTATTGAATTTATTATTGTATTATATACTTGTTTCGTGACCCGTGACCAATGATTGCGTGCCTGGGAATTAATTAGCTAACGGTACCACTTCGTAACATTCATCATATTATCTTGATAGATAAACCCGTCTAAATGTCGCACGGATAATAATATATTGTTACCTCCACACGGTTAAATTATAAATTATTAGAATTCATAATTTGACTTCAATTCTACTTCATTTTCACCGACAGAATTGTAAATGATCACAACTTAAATACCAACTATTAATTACAACAATGAAGAAATTATTATAATTACGATAGAATATAGTTTTATTATGTATACGTAAAAATAAATATTGGTAGTTCTCGATATGTGGGTCGAGAAGCAGATATATTTATTACTACAGGAAATATTCATCCACTTTTTATAGGTGAACCTTGAACTCTTCTGAAGTTAAAGTTGAGTACCCAAATGACTCACTAAATATTTGAAAATGTGTTATTATATCATCACAGAAATAATTTGTACTTTTATTTCACTTTAACCTAAAATCTCTAGAATATTGGTGAACTAGATGTAATCCTCAAAAATGTAGTTAATCCAAAAGAAAAATAGTAAAGTAACTGCTTAGGTCCATTACCCATTTTGGGACGATGCCATTTAATTCTAGGCATAGGAATTGCAATCACGGATCAGTTCGCAATTAATATTAAATATGTACATGATAGGCTGTACACTGGATACTGTACACTGTACACATGGGCGGAATAGCGAATGTACATTGTACAGTGTACATTAGCTATTCCGCCCATGCAAATGAGTACAATTGTGTGCAAATCAACTATAAATGAATATCGTAACCGGAAATGAAAAGAGAATTTACTTTTACAAGAGTTCCTCTTCACTTTAACATAAATTAAATATATGACAATTAAATGTTATAATAAAGTAAACATATATCATGCGACATCAAATAAACTAACAAATATCTTGATTTTATATTGATTAATTATTGTATTTTGTTATAATGTGAATTAAAAAATATAATCAATATACTTAGTTAAAACATAGCAAATGAATTCTCAGGTCATCGAAGATACAGATGAAATATCTATGATAATATGAATATATGTCTACCCAACACATATCTCATTAATATCGATATTTTTAATACAGTATTTTATTGTGTTTTTATGTTTGTACTTATTTTTCCATATGTTATTATCTATTATTTAAATATTTTATTTTCTATTTTATCATTTATTTTCTTGACTTAAATCTACTTCTACTACTTCTACATATACATACAATACTTTAACATACATCTCTGTATGTAATATTAACACATGATTTCTATTTATGTACTTTATTTAGATACGTGGTAAATAATAATTGCATTCGTATTTACAGTAACGTCTTTATAATAAATACGTTTTATGTGTAAATACATATTTATGAACTAAGGAAAGCATTCATACATATACACACACGTACAACAACACACACATACATATATATACATATATATATATATATATATATATATATATATATATATATATATGTATATATATATGTATATATATATATATATATATATATATATTATTTTTACAAACACATGTTTAATTGTTACGGAAATTAATTTCTAGATTACTGAAGCATGACGATACTTCGTTTCAACCGATACAAATGATAGCCTAGTAGTGGATAATAGAGTAATTAACTAATATTCACTAGCATTATGATAACTAGAGTATTGTGTCCAATATATCTTGCTCGAATAAATACGTAATGGTTATTACAATAAGTATGAGTATTAGTAATTGTTACCAAAGGTATATAACTACATATAAATAGCATTCATTGGAGATATAAGGTATATATTATATAATGAATATTTGAAATGTATTTAGAGTATATCTAAAAATAGTTAAAAGAACATTTAAATGATCTAATATGTTGTTAAGGTCCATTTGAAGGACATTTAAGTCTATGTAATAGATATTTGATGGATTCCTAATGATTGTCTAAAGCTTATTTAAGGAATATATAAGGTATATTAAATAAAATTCATATAATACTTAATAATCCATTAGTTCTTCTCCATCGCCTTTTTTAGTAAAATATATGTATATTTAAATAAATATATATACATACAATTTTAAAATGATATACACATCTATGATAATTTAGTATACTGCATATGACGTATGCATTTACATATATACCACACCCTCCCAGACTGCATGCATAATGCATGAGCTGTTATTAAATTAAATATCGCGCTACTATCACTTAAACAACGATTATGGAGTTATATATTTATATCCAGCAGCTCATCCGTTGTACGGTGATCAGTTATAATATCTTGTAATTTACCGAATTCATGCTCTTATCGTAGTGCATTTATGATAACAAACATAGAAAGTGGTCAGTTTTTAGTGACCAATCATTGAACTTATTTATATAACTAAATTAATTTTCTTATTTGAGTTAATTATAGCATTACAATATTAATTTTATTACTAGTTTTACGATTTAATAAAATGATTAAACAAATATTCTTTTCCCTGCATTTATTTTATTAATTATTTTAATTAGTATTGTTCTCAACTGTATTGTTATAATAATATAGAAATAAATACTTGTTTTAGCATATATCTATTTTTTATTTTGAAAAATCGTTTTTAAAACTATATTTATTTATTACTAATTTTTAGAATATTTTTGCGTGATCTGTAATGTACTAGTTAAAATGTCCGTTATATGTTGAACTTATATCTACTTATATGTACTTTTCTTATATATGTAGGATAATTGATTTCGTATTTCACAAATTATATTCATAGTGCAAAGTGATGCATTTTAGGAGTTAATTAACTAATCTGATAGCTATAACGAAATTCCATGGACAATTAATTATTACCAAATGTAAAATATCCTCCAAAATGACTTATTAACTATCATTATATATGAATTCTTATTTTGACTTAAGTGCCAAGTTTATAATAATATTAATAAGCGATAATTCAACATAATGAATGTACAATGTACAATTTATATATGTGTACGATAGTTTGTCTTCTCGGTGTACTTTGGAATAATGAATCGATAAAGATTAATTCGTATATCAGTTATGACGAACGTTATCTAATATAAACGTTGACCACTTTGATGCTATGTAATTAGCGTGTACCAGACCGTAACTAGCGAATGCATGTCACTAAAATTATATTAAAATTTAAAATATCACATACAATTTTCATATCGCATCGTTCATTTATTGATACCTTGATCAAACCCGTTTACGAAATTGTTAATTCAATGAATCGCGTGTAGTTATTGCGCGATATTATGACGTCATAGATATGAAAGTAATGATTCTATTTCTGCTGATAAGATTGCTAATGAACTAAGAGGATTCTAATCTAGACCCTCATTATTAATTAAAATAATGCATTGTTATAAATTAAAATAATGCATATGATATATTCTGTAT
>OZ038318.1:4721836-4726836 GCA_964035775.1 Osedax frankpressi
CATTGGTAAGTTATAAGTAGGCCAACGGTGCATTATAATAGAACTAATGGTACGTTCCGAGGAAGTTACTTGCTAGTAATAAACATAATATGGTATACGTGGTCAGAAGAAACGTGGTATACGGTCAGATATCACATACCACTCTCACCTCAACTCCGTTATCTTCGAGTTGGCCTGTGTCATAAATGTCACGTAATCGTGAGGTCACTAGGCGGATCGTATTGCGTCATCGGCCTATTGCATCATCGGACAATTTCTATTGAAGTGTTCCTTCGTAAGGACATCCTAAGATATGTAAATAATGACACGATAACAAAATTATTATTATTATTATTATTAAAAAATGAATTGAAATATATATGAAATATAATGTATACGATAATCAGTATATTGATATATACACGACTAATATTAAATAACATTAAACGAAATATATGATTTTATTTTAAATATTTGAATTCTAAAAAAAAATTGTGGACATTTTTTTATTTAAAAAAAATATAGTATTGCAATGTTTACTTTCTTATAAAAGTAACGAATTATGAGAAATGATATTACAACATTATAATTTGTACAATGTAAACTATCCAATGAATATATACTAGGATGTTTCAATAAGAATGTATACTCTTTCTTTAAGCGTATTCTAGTAAATCAACTGATTTGTTCTATACACTATTTTCATTCATACATAAATACATTTTAATACAATCAGGCTATTCAAATATTTTATTACAATAAAATAACTTCATCTATTTATATATATATATATATATATATATATATATATATATATGTGTGTGTGATGTATGCGTGTGTGTGTGTGTGCGTGTGTGTATGTGTGTATGCGCGTATGTGTGCGTGTGTGCGCACGTGTACGGGCGTAGGTGTGCGCATAAACGTATGAATAAATACGACAGGTGGGTAATATATTATCATGCCAAAAGGCATAACGGATACCCTATACGTAACGTATCAAACACACAGTGTAACAGTCGAATAAACCAATTAACGTGCGTATTCACCACGCATATTATATTTATAAATCAACACGCGTACGTAATCACGAATTGGTAAAACTAGTGAATGTGCAATGAGCTCGTAGGTGTGTTAGAACGTAGTGCCACGAGTTCAAATATAGCTAAACATGTTCATTTTGTTCATTATTCCCGGCGTACTACGGAATTCAGAATGAATAGAATATTAATCTAGTTTCAATTAACGAGGTAGTGTTATATAACCCAATATACGTTAAGAAATAATCATTTCATTAAACAGTTGTACGTCTATCTGTAACCCTTAATTTTTACATATGTGGTAATTATATAAGTAACCCATTAACTATTAATAGAGATAATACTAATTCCATAACGTTTCCAACATAATCTCTATTATGTCCACGAGTAAACCATCAATTCATCGAACAATAACCGATGATTCCGCTTCCTCAGAATAACGACCAGTGGAATTATCCGCTAGGTGGAGCCGCCGTTGCCGGAGACGAGTCGACTTCCTCTCGTAAACAGGACAAATTCGCCGGATGCCTGGAATTCACACTCCGTTACGATTCCGTATCCGACAACTTCATGGTTACAGTTTGCGCCTTGACCGCGAACCCCGCGTTCGTCGTCGCGCTCCACCACCCGCCGTAACGTGAATTTCGACCGCTACGGTCATTCGTACTCAACCTATTTTTGTTTTTGACGATTGCGAAAGAAAATCCATCGGTTGAAAGAGAGTTCGGTGTACGGCGTATGATAACACTTTGCGATTCTAAATCTTAATCTGATCAGCTGCGTATATCGATAGATGCATTCCAATAAATAACACTAGTTCGCATGCCATAGGCTATGTTCTAATCCAGTTAAAAGAAGTCGTAGTACATTAATACCACAGTTGCTAGGTTACAATATCTCAGGATACATCGCATACTTTACTAATGTTAATACAGACTTAAGGTAAAATGTATCAATTAAAGCATAGTTCGAGTAAGAAGTTAGAGAAAGTAGATCTAGTGTGTAGTTTGAGTAAGTAGTCTAAGTAAGGGGTACGAGTAAGTAATAAAGTAGGTTTTATTGTCGATAATTCTAGTAGGTATTCCTAAATTCATTTGTATAGCTACAAGAATGCATTATCTAATAATAATTATTAATGTTATGCAATCCATTCAATGTTACGCATTCATTAAGTTACCATCATTAATTTCTCTTGCACAAAAAGGTAGCAGTGATTTCCGCAACAGATTTGCCGGCAAAAGATTTCTCGGGCACTTCGGATCCTTACGTAAAACTGCAATTGATTCCAGACGACTTCACGCGTAAGGTAGGAGTTTTCGCGAAACTCAATCGTAATTAGTCAATACGTAATGACCGGCGGTCAAAGTACATTATAAATTAATTTCAAGTTATGCAACACTTATTAAAATCTAATAGGATCATATTAATATTAGGTAATTTATTAATTTTTCAATAATTTGTTATAGAAATATAAAATTGGTGGTCTTCACAATATAGTTATATATTTTAATACACAAAGTTATATCAAATCTCAATGTTATATAGCATATTATTATTATTAATAATACCCGTACTATGTTTATTTATAGAATAGTTTACATTGGTGGTTAAGTTTATAAATAAAGTTAAAATAATATATAAGTATGCTTATATTTTCGTATTATTAAACAAATTTACGTTTTGAACAACGGATTTTAGATTGGCGAAGTTTTTAATTCTTTTATTTTTCTGGGTAAATTATTTCTAATGTTTTTTTGTAATTCTTAAAAACCTATCTTCCCGGATATAAATATTTTGTGGCGATGCTTCACTAGTAGTATTATCATATCCTAATTATCATAATTTCTTAACAGATGCTTAAGTTACGTACTTTTCTCCATATCAATATATAGACTAATATTAATATTAGTTAAACATAAAATCGTTCTCGCTTTAGTTATTTTACACTCTCGAGCTTAATCAATAACGATGAGTATATTGCACTAACTCCTATGCATGGATACTCATAATATGTAATACATTTTTATTGAATAAAACAGATGGCACATTGCACTTTAGTTTGATTAATATTTAGTATTAGTTTGTATCTAGGGACGGTGATGTAGTAAATGTGAGGTTCATAAAGTATAAACGTATTAAGGCAAACGTATTAAGGCAAATACCGAAATATCGAGTTAGCACGAATCCGACTAGAATTATTTATGTATAAATAATTTAATTCCGATAAGAAATGTGTATTAAAGTAAATGTATACATTTTGCTTTTATAAGAAAAAGATGAAATATATAATATTTGTTTTAATTGTATAATATCTACATAATAATTAGGTATTCAAGATTCGTAGGTTATCATTGCTACCATAATTTAGATTATCGAAAATAATTGATCAATATTTGCATATTTACAGATATTTTGCATAGCAAATTATTATATACGATATCTTTGTTGACAAGGTGATGCAATACTAACAATAAAACAATTACACTTTATAGACACGAATACACCGGAAGTCCCTAAATCCTAGATTCGATGAGACTTTTTCATTTCCGATTCCGAGTTACGAAGCATTATCCGAGAGATCTCTGCAATTCAATTTATACGACTTCGATAGATTCTCACGTCATGATCTTATAGGTTATTGACTGACTAACTGACTGACTAATCAACTGACTGTCTAACTAACTGACTAACTAACTGACTAACTAACTGACTGACTGTCTAACTGACTGATTGACTAACTGACTGACTGACTAACTAACTAACTGTCTAACTGACTGACTAACTAACTGACTGACTAATTAACTGACTAACTAACTAACTAACTAATTGACTGACTAACTGACTGTCTAACTAACTAACTGACTAACTAACTGACTAACTGACTGACTAACTGACTAACTAACTGACTGGCTAACTTACTGACTGTATAACTGACTGACTAATTAACTGACTGACTAATTAACTGACTGACTAACTAACTAACTGACTGACTAACTGACTGACTAACTGACTGACTAAATGACTGACTAACTGACTGACTAACTGACTGACTAACTGACTGACTAACTAACTGACTAACTAACTAACTGACTAACAAACTGACTAACTAACTAACTGACTGCCTAACTAACTGACTAACAAACTGACTAACTTACTGACTAACAAACTGACTAACTAACTAACTGACTGAATAACTGACTGACTAACTGACTGACTAACTGATTGACTAACTAACTGACTAACTAACTGACTAACTGACTGATTAACTGACTAACTAACTGACTGGCTAACTTACTGACTGTATAACTGACTGACTAACTAACTGACTGACTAATTAACTGACTGACTGACTGACTAACTGACTGACTAACTGACTGACTAACTGACTGACTAACTGACTGACTAACTGACTGACTAACTGACTGACTAACTGACTGACTAACTGACTGACTAACTGACTGACTAACTGACTGACTAACTGACTGACTAACTGACTGACTAACTGACTGACTAACTGACTGACTAACTAACTGACTAACAAACTGACTAACTGACTGACTAACTAACTGACTAACTAACTGACTAACTAACTAACTGACTAACAAACTGACTAACTAACTAACTGACTGCCTAACTAACTGACTAACAAACTGACTAACTTACTGACTAACAAACTGACTAACTAACTAACTGACTGACTAACTGACTGACTAACTGACTGACTAACTGACTGACTAACTGATTGACTAACTAACTGACTAACTAACTGACTAACTAACTAACTGACTGTCTAACTAACTAACTGACTAACTAACTGACTAACTGACTGACTAACTGACTAACTAACTGACTGGCTAACTTACTGACTGTATAACTGACTGACTAACTAACTGACTGACTAATTAACTAACTGACTAACTAACTGACTAACTAACTGACTAACTAACTGACTAACTGACTGGCTAACTTACTGACTGTATAACT
>OZ038318.1:4731836-4745663 GCA_964035775.1 Osedax frankpressi
AATCGCGCCCTGTCGCACTATTGCAGACTAAGAGCGAGCGCGGGGAGATACTGTAATGAACTTAACCGTTCACCCCTGACCTTACACCTAATCGCGCCCCGTTCACTATTGCAGACTAAGAGCGAGCGCGGGGAGATACTGTAATGAACTTAACCGTTCACCCCTGACCTTACACCTAATCGCGCCCCGTTCACTATTCAGACTAAGAGCGAACGCGGGGAGATACTGTAATGAACTTAACCGTTCACCCCTGACCTTACACCTAATCGCGCCCCGTTCACTATTGCAGACTAAGAGCGAGCGCGGGGAGATACTGTAATGAACTTAACCGTTCACCCCTGACCTTACACCTAATCGCGTCCTGTTGCACTATTGCAGACTAAGAGCGAGCGCGGGGAGATACTGTAATGAACTTAACCATTCACCCCTGACCTTACACCTAATCGCGCCCCGTTCACTATTGCAGACTAAGAGCGAACGCGGGGAGATACTGTTCTCCCTGTGCTACCTTCCCACCGCTGGTCGGCTTACCGTTACCATTGTGAAAGCTCGCCACTTGAAAAGCATGGACATAACGGGAATGAGCGGTAGGTGGTACAGACCAAGGCGTGCGTAGTAGCCGGTGGTGTGGGTGGTGTGGGTGGTGTGGGTGGTGTGGGTGGTGTAGTGGGACTAGTAGGGTCGAGTTGTGTATCTCCAGAGTTGAAGGAGAGGTCGTAGTGTATTCATGGTAAGATATTAGTGATGTCATAGCGAGGTCGTAGTGATGTCATACTAAGATATTAGTGATGTAATATCGAAGTCATAGTGAGGTTATACAAGGATAATAGTGAGATCGTATTTAGATTATAGTGAGTCCATAGTGAGGTGATAATGATGGTACCTTTACTATGACTATACTCTACTATGAGATCATAGTGAGGTAACAGTAGGATCATATTTATTTCAAAGTTAAGTCAAATTGAAATTCTAGTAAGATCGTATTGAAGTCATATTGAAGTCATATTGAGCTCCTATTGATATCATATGTTATCATTATTAGTTCATAATGAGATAAATATCCACGTCATCCTATTATAACCTAGATATAATGTATAACATACCTAGCCTATAACGGTCGTTCATCAATGATGAATCATCAACAGATTGTAGCGGAATTGTCATATAGATTTTATCGAAAGAAAATAAGAGATAGAAAGATGCTGTAATAGTTAGGTAATATGAAGATAAGAGTAATATAATACTGAGCTAATATGATATAATAAAAATATGATATAATAATTAGGTAATATGGAAATAATAGTAAGATAATAGAGAGATAATATGATATAATAGAAATATGTAATATACAGATTATATATCATTATATTGATATAATATTGATTTAATTTTGAGGTTATAGAAATATGATATGAAAGTTAGGTAATATTGACATTAGAGTAGTGTTAGATAACAGTAAGATAACAGAAAGATAACAGAAAGATGATATAATATTACGTCAATATGAAAGTGATAATGAGGTAATAATGAGCTAATCGTGTAATAGAAAGATGATATAATAATGAGGTAAGAGTAAATTAATAGTGAGGTAATAAGCAGTAATATAGTTACAATGAAAAAGTCAGGTGACATAAAGAGACATATCTTGATTATATATAGATCATGGCGAGGTCATCGTGTGGTCATGACGAGGTCATGACGAGGTCACATTACACACGCCGCAAATAGTCTAATATGCATACATCATCATGACGCTCTAATCGTATTACTCCCGTGCAGGTATAAGTACCAGGTATTGTGTAGGTTGCATTGTAGATAGGTACATCATACCTATCTACCCTACTCTTCCTGCACGGTTACCTGTGCGTTATATTAACGTTTACTTTAGTCTATACAATGCTTGCAACAAACAGACCCGTATGTGAAAGTTTCTTTAATGTGCCACGGACGTCGCCTAAAGAAGAAGAAAACTAAAGTGAGTCTTTTTTAAATTCTAAATTGACCTATTGACCTATACAATTGCGAATTGATAACGCATGATCTATCTATTGTTATCTAGGTTTTGTTTATTAATTAAACTTGAATGCGTGTAACCTATAACTGTTTTCGTTGTAACATTTAAATTATATAATGCACAAATTGAAAATGACCTTGATGATATTTTATTGTGTAAATGTGTTGTTTTTATTTGCGTCTCATAATTTCTGATTAAATATCAGAATATCTGATTTATAATAAATCATTCGAAACCAATTTCATAATAAAAACTACTATATATATGTATATATATATATATATATATATAAATATATATATATATATATATGTATGTATATATATATATATATATTTACATAATACAAATGTTTAATTAAAATTAATGCATTATATAACATATTTATATGATATTAATTATGTATAATACATTAAATATAATACTAGTTTTTATATTATATCCTAGCAAACACAATGATTAATAATTTTGTAAAAAATGTTTGGGGGTGGTAGATTTATTAACCTATAGGTTTATTGTATATATATATATATATATATATATATATATATATATATATATATATACTATACATTAATAAAGGGTGCAACCGGTTATAGGCTTGTGAAGTTATATATTACTAGATTACATGTGCTAAGGAAAATAAAATATAATATCAAAGAAATTATGTATTGTAAATAATGTAATTCCTAAACGGTTTGCCGAGATTCCACTAATTCTTACAACGATTGCTGTTTATATTCTTTTACCTTCCTCTCAGGTAAAACGAGCCACGCTGAATCCGATATATAACGAAGCCATTGTATTTGATGTTCCGCAGTCCATAGTGGAGCAGGTGTCCCTCCTCGTCACCGTTATCGACCACGACAGGTTGGCGTGCGTTACTGATCTTACCTTTGATCTGCCTCGGGGTAGGGCTTGCGTAGAACCGCTATGAGTTTCACCGAGTGGTGAATACAAGTGAGTAGTTCAGATGTTAGAATGGAAATAAAGTAACACATGTGTGTTGCTGGAAATACAAATATTCTCCTTGTAGCTAGTGTGTACGTATGGTACATTTTAATAATATCGTATTTCTAATCATTATTAATCAACGTGAGCATATTCTGAAACATAAATTGTATTCAAATAAATCTGCGGGCAGATTTATTTGAATGATTTTTTTTCACAAATCTTTATGATAATTATATAATATATACCCTATATTTTAATCTAAGTTATATGTACTACTGTGAGATCAGCCTAAATAATTGAATTAATGAGCAATACACACAAATTTGAAATTAATTCATAATTTAGCTAATTTTAAAATGTATAGGATCTAGTATCAAATTATCGTTTTGATAAAATACATTTATATTTATATTTAAGTCAAATATAATCATAATAATATGTTGTAGCGGTAATTGCTCTCTTTTACCAGTAATCATAATTATATATTTATATAAGATATAGAATTATATGTAAATAGTATGTTACTTTATTTACTATACATCGTACGAAGGTACATCGTATTCCATACGTTGTAGGATCGGTTTCAACGAAATGATAGGCGATTGCGAGGTTGGCCTCGGCATCCAGGGTACGGGAAGGCGTCACTGGAGCGATATGTTAGCGGCTAGTCGTCGGCCGGTGGCGCAGTGGTATTCCCTGAAGAATAGCCGAAATCCATGCCGTTCTTCCACCGCAACCGCAGAGACCAAGCAAACGTCGAGTTAACCAACCATAAACTGAATACTTAGAATTAACGGCATACTTAGAATTAACGGCATACTTAGAATTAAAGGCATACTTAGAATTAACGGCAGACTTAGAATTAAAGGCAGACTTAGAATTAAAGGCATACTTAGAATTAACGGCATACTTAGGATTAACGGCTTAATTAGGATTAACGGCTTACTTAGGATTAACGGCATAATTATGATTAACGGCTTACTTAGGATTAACGGCATACTTATGATTAACGGCATAGTTAGGATTAACGGCATACTTAGGATTAACGGCATACTTAGGATTAACGGCATACTTAGGATTAACGGCATTCTTAGGATTAACGGCAGGCTTCGAATTAACGGCACACTTCGTATTAACGGCACACTTCTCATGAATAGATTACGTGCGGCTGAGGTCGTACTTCCACTGTATGTCGCAGGTCAAATCACTTCGCCGACTACTTTGTAATAATATGATGATAGCTCAGTTCACATGTGTCGTTCTTGCGAATCTCCACGTTATGCTACCAGACATCTCGTCACATTGTTGCAATCGACTAAGTACGCCACTTATAAGAAACGGCACGCATTGCGGGTATTGTCTCAAATTGGACATTTAACTCAACTGCATAAATGAACGCGACACCGTCTAGCATAATATCTTCAAGGTATGATAGTTACCTCGGTACCTCGGGAGAATGTGGTTTACTCTTTAATTAATGTACAGTATCAAATAACCTGTTATCTCTTACCCTCTATCACACTCTATTTTTATCGTTCTCTTCATATATATATATATATATATATATATATATAAATATATTTGGATTTAATAACTACTTTCATCATATTATTATCGTCTAACTTCTGAACGAATCATTTCCGCCTCGACTTTGATACGCATTCACAGTGAAGCTATACTTGCTTATATATAGTATACCCAATTAATAGTAATCTCCACATTGTAGAACTTGTGTAGAGAATAAGTTAGATAATATGTTAGGCCTGTCCGATATTCAGATCAGTGGGCCCCAGTAAAAGTCTGACCTACTGGGTAACCCTACTCCATAAATAGATCATATATGTACATTAATAATAGCATAAAAATCAATTATTTATCTGTAAAACTAACTTTAAATCTTTTCAAACTCTCCACACAAAAGAAAGTGTCCTCATCAAAAGTATTATTGAAATCAATATAGCGATTTCAAGGAATTATTTTTGTATTTTCTTAAATTTGTAATACTCGATTAATATTAGAAATTGCCACCGTTTAGTTTTACAATTGTAAACAGTGTTGGTGCAGAAGCGGAGACTTCACAACATGTACAGAACTTTACGAATTCAACGTTTATATAACTGTACATTAATCTATTTATTCCTCTAGATTTATGATACGAAGTTATTAATTACAACTGCAACTATTGTTATTATGTGTCGATATCAATTGAAATCAACAGGATATCTATCTGCGTATATGTAACACATTTTATTATATTTACAGATACAAATCGACTCGATCCCATGTCTAAGTATGTCTTACACATTTTAATATATTTTTTTTAATCAAATAAATGTTCATTTTTATATAAAGATTATTTTTTCTATAAATTACTTAAATAAATAGAATGTATTTAAAATTTAAATTAAATAAATTATTATAACACTTCCAAATCACAGAAAATACACTTTTAATAAACAAAAGTAAACAATTTTCAGTTATTACATGTATGTTGCATAATTCTATATACATATATTATATAATACTCTACACATATATTATATAATACTAAATACTTATATTATATAATGATACACAAATTTTAAATAACTGACTGAAGAATAGAGCATTTATTGAAATATTCACAAATATAAATAACATAAAATAAATTACGAGACAATAACTAAAAAACTTAAAAGATTATTTGATTGTAGATATAACCCAATATTATCTATATGCATTAGCATCTATCAATTATATATCTTAGAGACATACGGGTCATTTAATCTTTCGTGGAGATAATACTATTTTATCAAATACAAATTGTAATTTTTTTATGGTTTTTAGATAATATTTATAAAATAAAAAATATATTAAAATCAACACACATTTTAATAATAAGTAAATATATATTTTTAATTATAAAATCACATTTATCAAATGTTCGTAACCAAATAATTACACTATAGAACATAATAATCAACTCAACACAGTGTATATTTGTAACCGTAGATATAACAAAATATAAAGGTAGATTTAAGTCATAGTTAGCTATATTGAACTATATTAAAGTATCGGTAAATAATATAATAAAACCTAACGATACAAAACTTACTTCATCTGTTCAAACATTTCAATGATTTAAGATCAAGTATTCGAATAATGGAAACCGCGGGTAATAATGATAATCAAGTGTAAATACGCTCCTTGAAAACGTATTTGATATCTCAAGATATAAATCAATTACTTTATAATTAGAAATTAGAAATATATTTATTGTATCTCTACATTTAGATTACAAAACAAATGTACAGCTAGTACTACATGTATATACACAATAATATAATACATTTATATTATTCATACATTTTCTGGAAATTATTAGTATTATTAATCCTATAATTTAATTATGATTAAAGTTATTTAATAATATTGAGTTAATTTACAATTTACAATATTGAGTGAACATTTACTACTCAATAAAAGTATTATTGAAACATTCATAATTTAATTTGGTATACTTATATTTCTACAAATATTTTTGTATGTAAATATTATTTCGATGTAAATATTATTTCGATGTAAATATTATTACAGAAATTATACATAATAGTAAGTAACAGTGATACAGTATACTCATTATTCTATAGACAAACGTACTAGTTTATTATTTATAATATAACATATATTTTTCTATGAAACTTTTTAAGGCAAATTATATTTATTTCATTTATTTCAATAAGGATTTTCGTCAACAATTTCTGGTGTTTTCTTCAGACTGCGAAAGAAAGTAAGGAATTAAGATTCGAGTTTACAGTCAGGAAATGGAAATATTTTACATTATTAATGTGTAATAGAGGAAAATTCTCCGTTACAAACTTGTTTTGTGTAACATCTATCTCCGTCATAGGTAATCCCATGGAACTATAAATAGCCTTTAAATCATAACAAAGTTCATCGAGTGTATCATTTAATTCTATCTCTTCGAAACTTATTCTGTCATCTTCATGTAAAGTAAATTATTATCAATATTACATATTAAATCACAAATCACTAGTATTAATTTAATATTGATGATTATTTAGTTATAACTATACAAGTTTATTATAATTATTATATTAATTATATTTATTATATTTAATACAAGAGTAATATTATAAGAGTAATAATGTAAAAATGTACCGTGAATTTTTACTGGGAAACATTTTTTAAATCCAGATGCCATAGATACTAGTTCCAACCATAAATGATCCCACGACAGTGTTTTAATGTCTGGAATTATTTATATTCAAGTAACATTCGAATCATAAAATATTCAAAATCGAATGTTCGAAATATTAGAGTTAGTGCTTTTTAAACCTATTAAAAATATCTTATCTTCTATTGTATTCATTATGCACTCAGCAAAATAGTCTATATTGTTAAAGTAATCCTCATCAAATTTCTCTTTATTTGCAAATTTCTTATTATTTTTCGCAGTTTTTACAAACTCTGCTTTAAATTGCTCTATGCATTTATTCAGGATTTCACATGTTTTCTATGTTGATATAACAATTGCATAGATAATAATCATCTTTAATTACATTTCATTATATTAGTTAACACAAAATATATATTTTCCTTAAAACTATATAGTTTAGCATTTTTTGTATGTAATAGTAGTAATATAAATATATATATATACTTATAAACTTTAGTATTTAATTGATATGCTTTACTGTCATAATATTTATGTACTTTGATGAAAATACTCACTTTTAATTGAATCTTAACGCCGATCCGATCTAATTTCTTTATGATCTGTGCAGCTGTTGAAAAACCTATGCTTGTTAATTTACATAATCTTCGCTGAACCATAAAACATAATGAAACTGGATCACCTTTAAAAAGGTTAGAGTTATATAATAAATATATTTAAATATTCACATTCAAATTAAGTTTTAATATTGTTATAAATCATTTATTAAATTATTCAAATTATATAATATTAAATTTATTAAACCCCTCAAAAAGTTATGTTTCATCTTATTGGGAAGACCGTCAATTAAGATATAATCTTTCATCAACCGCGATTCTTGGTTATTATTTCTATATTCAATCTAAAATAAAATTGTAAATTAATTAACTACAATATTATTATAATATATATAATATTATAATATATATAATATATATTTTACATTTATTTCAATTTTGTCATCTTCCTTCAGTTTCTTTAGTCGTTGCTTATCGTAGATATCTATTTCGAGTTCTATCAGATTTCCGCCAATAATATCTTCTTTTATGATGTCCTCTTTACCTGGTATACGAATCATCACCTTTGCATGTCCTTTATTTGCGATAATGAATTGTACAGAATATCGGTTGACCGATCACTTCTCGGGTTAGTAAATAAGAAATGCTATACATGTTGAAATTGTATCTTAATACTTATTCATATATATATCATATATTAAAATATCATTCGAGGTATAATAATATTTCTGACCGGTTAATTTAGAAGCTCGATTCATCTCGTGTTGCCGCCTAGAGATTATCGAACGAATTAATCCGATCTCGAGGCAAATCGTATCTTCATCCATATATGGAGAATAATCGTCTTCGTTGGATACTTTTATAATAGGGAAATATAATGAAAAGATAGTTTTTATTTGCAATAACATTTTTATAACGTTGTGTTATTGAATTTACAATTATTTCGGCTTTAGAATTTTATGATAAATTGTGACCGAGATAAATTTTACTTTCACCAACTTCTGTGTTGAGATTTCAGATTTATAAATCTTCTCGGTGAAAAATTAGAACTCATTTCGATTAATAGTTCATTGCAACCGCAATCGTTGACTACTACGTCCACTGAGATTCTATTATTTATCGCAAGAGAAAATTAAATCAGTTATTATGAAACATCATTAAAATAAGATATAATAATCATAATGTAATCAATTGAGTATAACTATTAGACAATTGTATTCATATTCTCAAATTGACATTTCATAAAAAATGTAAAATATGGAATTGATAAAGAATATATTTAAATTTGCAATTTGAAAATTATGTGTTTTAATGTTATTTAGTGAAATATCTAGAAATTATAAACTTTATAATTTTACAACTTGAGATTCAATTTACCCATAATCTTCAGTGTAACTACACTCCTTGCGTAGTTTGGCGATGTGCTCGTGAAAACGCTTACTAAGCGAGTACGGTTGCGTTGAAAGGCCTTTACTCGGTGGGGTTACTGAAGTGGAACAGCAAAACAAAAGAATTCGGTCGTCGTAGAAATGGCTATGAATGAGGAGTTATCATTTAATTTTATAATATAAAGTTATTTACTATACTTACTAATTAAATTAATAGATTACTAATTTTAATTATTTCCTATTTATTCTTATTCTATTAAGTAATTAATTCATAATTTGGATAGTCGTTAATTATTATATATTATTGTTATAATACTACACTATATATAATATAAATACTAATATTATACTATAAATACATACGCATTTTCTATAGGATACATATGATTACATTTAATCGGAGAATTTTACGTCTACATTGAATTGAACCTTTTCTTAAAGTCAGTTTTAAATTGATCGATGGCTAGAATCAAGGCATCGTCTAAGTTTGTTAATCCGTCTGCTTTAATGTGGTCGATTGCCAACGCAACCTTTTCCTAGACTCAGAGAAACGTGAATATTTAAATAAGATATTGGTAGATGATGAACATTTGTAATGTATTCGTTAGATGGTAACATATTTTTATGGTAACTACGATAGTAATTATAAAGCCAATTTTCTCTCATATAGTTACATTATTAAGATTATAAAATTTATTAGAGTAAAAGAAATGAATCAGTTTAACATCAGCAAAGAATTGTGTTTTAAAATCAAATTTCATCATCGATAAACTTCGTAAATAAAAACTCAATTGTATGGCGCATTAAATGCTAACATTTACGAACTAATGTCGTAAACGAGAAGTTGCAATTACCTTATTATCGTCTGTGAGTTTTGTGAGCGGATGGCAGACTGACGGAGAACTGTCGAATGTGACAATACCCAGATAATCGGAGGGACTCAACGTCTTTACCAACAGCTGGAGGAACACTTTGATCTTTTCGAACTTGAGGTATATTGAGGCAGTTAGGAATGTTCAAATTATGCGAAACTATTATTTCATATTTAAATTTAAAATAACCGAATATAAATATATCATTACTTTATATATTATGTATTAATATACTATATATTAATATAATATATACTACATATATCTAGGATTGTAATTATATTAATAAACCCTTGATTAATTAATACATTTAATATACATAATCAAATAATGTAATGAATATTTTGCAAATAAAGTGATTGTAATGAAAAAGTAATTTTTGCTATATTAAAAACTGTTGACTATTACAATTTAATTAAATAAAATTGAAAAAACTAAACACCAAAGGTGAAATTATATAATAATAATATTATAGAAATTAGTACAAATAAAATTAATATATATTGTGTAATTGAATTTCCATAATATAATTAAAAATCCAACTATAATTTTGAAACCAGTTTAATTTAAAACTTTTATAAAGTTGATTTAATCATATTTCCAAGAATCTTGGTTTATCTCAGAAATACTAATTTACTGTTCATTTGTCTACTGAAATTAGAACTGACGTGTACAAAGTGAACCTTTGTTAGTCGATTGCAAACTTTATCGTCGGTGGATAGGCTTGTGTCCACTACTACAACTAGTCTATGTTCATCGCATTTCACGGAGTCTATAGATAAGGAGCAGATGAAATGGGAAGAAAATGGTGTAGGTGGAATTTGAGGGGGTGGACGGGTTTCCGATTAGTATAGGAAGGAATATATGAGGGGCTATAGATGTTAAGATGCTGGTCTCTTGAACCCTATGATATGTTATTACACCCTATTGAGTCTATAATGTGTGAATCGGGATGGGTAGAATATGATATAATGCGAGAGTGGGAGGAATTAGATAATAGTAGAGATATTCGACGGAAAGGGAGAATGGGAAAATATTATATTATTTCTATTTACTTATATATTTCTTAATTTGGATAAAAATCAAAAAATAAATATATGATACAGAAATAATATCTGTATAAATTAAGTATCGTGGAGTTGGAATTATTTAACTAGATTTTTTAAATGTAATATACTAAATGTTATAGTCTATATGATGAAGTTATTATAGCAGACTATAATATATAATATATTATATATCTTTGTATTCCTTATATTACTTTATATTATTAAAATCGATGACTATTGTTTATTTATGTATAAATAATAATAAAACTATAAACAACATCTAAATTCAAATTATAAATAATAGATCAATATAAACTATTTAAAAGTATATTATTTATTTAGTAAATAAATTTCCTTATATTTATTTTATATATATAAATATATATATATATATATATATATATATATATATATATATATATATTTATATATATATATATATATATATATATATATATACGTGAATATAATACAATAATAATATCAATTATTAATTTGATTTAGAAATATAGTTTGTATCAACGAACATCTGCTTAATTTAATTATACATTAACGTAGTGGATGCCACTCCGTATTAAATATGCGTAATGGAATAAGGATAATGTGAATAGATTAGCTGAGATGATATAGCGGGTTATGATAATAACAAAGCCGTAGTTCGTGAATAATTCACGACTGGACTAATGAAATACCTTGAAAATGAACACAATCTTCAGTTGAACTCTCCAACTCCCAGAGGATACTGATCTGTGGGAAGAGAACGTTTGGTTAGTGATAGAGGGCATAGTTAGGGAGTTAGCTTGCGGCGTAGTGAGATTGTATGCCAGGGAGGTATGCAATTAGTGTAGTATAGCGGTGTAGTGTAGTGGTAGTACGGGTTGTTCCCGCTACCTAATTGTTTAGATAAAATCATACGTTATGGAAGTTTTCATACGTTATTCGCGTATTGATGTGGATATTAGTGAATTTTTAACTTTGATTTGAATGTGTATTGCTCGTATGTAGTTGGAAGCTTGTTACAGTGTGCCGGGGGCGTGAATGGAGAATGAGTTATGTTGTACAGAAGTTAGGTCAAGTAATATTTAAGTTTCTAGTCTAAATTGGTTCATTTTTCTTTGATTGCAGATAGTTATATTGGGATAGAGAAGCGAATCAAGGTAATCTGGTGTATTATGATGTATGACAGTATTAGTGATAAGGCATATTTTGTATACAATTATTTGTTTGATTGGTAGTCGGTGTAGGATTAAACAGAAGGAAGATATATGATTTCTGGAGTATTTGTATATTGTGTATATAAATGTAATTGCAGAGTTTTGAATCTGTTAGACTAGGATATGATATGTGTGGAGTAGTAATGCCTAGAAAGAAGAAATACAGTAGTCAATGTGATATGGTAAGGTGGTGTTATATTGTGGTATGTGGTTTGGTTGTGTGGTGTGGTGTGCTGAGGTCGTGTGCTTATGTGTTGATATGGTTATGTGGTAGTGTAATATGCTGGTGGTGTGGTATAGTGAGGTGGTGCGATGGTGTGGTTATGTGTTAGTGTGGTGTGGTGTGGTTGTGTGGTTATGTGTTAGTGTAGTAGTGTTGTGTGGTGTGGTTGTGTGGTTATGTGTTAGTGTAGTAGTGTGATGTGGTGTGGTTGTGTGGTTATGTGTTAGCGTGGTATGGTGTGCTGAGGTCGTGTGCTTGTGTGTTGATATGGTTATGTGGTAGTGTAATATGCTGGTGGTGTGGTATAGGTGGTGCGATGGTGTGGTTATGTGTTAGTGTAGTAGTGTTGTGTGGTGTGGTTGTGTGGTTATGTGTTGGTGTGGTGTGGTGTGGTTTGGTGTGGTGTGGTGTGGTTGTGTGGTTATGTGTTGGTGTGGTGTGGTGTGGTGTGGTAGTGAGGTTATGTGTGGTGTAGTATGATGTGGTGTGGTGTGGTTGTGTGGTTATGTGTTGGTATGGTGTGGTGTGGTGTGGTGTGGTGTGGTTGTGTGGTTATGTGTTGGTGTGGTGTGGTGTGGTGTGGTAGTGAGGTTATGTGTTGGTGTAGTGTGATGTGGTGTGGTGTGGTTGTGTGGTTATGTGTTGGTGTGGTGTAGTGTGGTGTGGTGTGGTGTGGTGTGGTGTGGTGTGGTGTGGTGTGGTGTGGTGTGGTGTGGTGTGGTGTGGTAATGAGGTATAGTGGTGTGTAGGTTTTATAGGATTTCAATAATGATATTTATTTGTATCCTAATTTCTGATGCCCAAGAATACAGAAGATTTAATAATTATAAATTAGACATAAAGTTAAGAAGTTAACATAAAATATTAAAAATACAAAGTGCATATAAATCAAGTTTCAATTCGAGGCAAAAACAATAGCCTAGAAAGAGTTTACAATATAATATATATAATATAGTATATATAATATAGTATATATAATATAGTATATATAATATAGTATATATAATATAGTATATATAATATAGTATATATAATATAGTATATATAATATAGTATATATAATATAGTATATATAATATAGTATATATAATATAGTATATATAATATAGTATATATAATATAATATACGATATATAATATAAGATATATAATATAAGATATATAATATAAGATATATAATCATGTTTAGTCTGGCACTATTTTCTATTAGTATCTCACCTTTCCGTCAAAGTTAGCAAAGTGTTGGTTGGCTTTTAAATATTTCTTAGAAGTACAATACTCTTGTTTTCCATCTGTATATGGTCCAGTTAGTATTGTTAAGGAATTAATATGAAATATCAATATGTTCATTTGGGTTTTAATAAGAGAAAAATAATAAG
>OZ038318.1:4745863-4797810 GCA_964035775.1 Osedax frankpressi
GGTATGTATTTTATGTATACATTACAACATGAAATTCCAACAATAGATTTGCAAGCAGTTGTATGATGTATGTATCAGATGTATGATGTTACAAGGAAATAATTCACTATTGTATAGTACTATTATAACGTTGAACTTTTATTGGTTGGTATTGCGTAATCAACTCGGGGAGTTTGGATGTCTATTTATAGATATATAATTATTTAGAACTAAAATACCAATACCCTTTATGTTGAATATATTAATATATATATATCGTATTATAATCCAAGAGCTTATAGAATGAACATTATAAAATAACAATCTATCGTATATTTAGTATAAACGGTGTAAAAAAAATCTATGATATTGCCTGGGAAATTGCCTTTACTATTATTATTAGACGTAACAGTAGCTTTGGACACAATGGACACGTGGATGTAAATGCACTGTGGGACTAGTGTTACAAGCCTGATTTACAATGTTAATAGTTCATTTGGTTATATCTGTTGTTTTATATATACCCAGGTAAGCTATTGTATATGTGAACAGTAATCCCTATATTATAGTGTACATTATAGTGTATACTTAATATATATAAAGTGCATTGTACCGTACATACTATACATAACTGCAGTTGGGTAATGTCACATATAAGTGTGTACATTTATTCATTTAGCTTAAACAAGGTAAATTACAAGTATTACATCCTCCTAGGTATATTATATTATATACGTTGATACTGATACATTATAGCGGGCAAATGCACATTCGTATAACCTTGAATACAGTATCTTTCCAGCAGAGAGGTCATCGCGGTGTCGAGTTGTTAGCAACGATCTCGGGTCAGGGGTCAATGGCTATAACTGCACGACTTGTACTTTCAATGGAGGTTTCACTTTGTTTCACTTTCTACTAGAAGATCGCGTAGATGTTTCTCAATTAAACAATTTGTGAATTAAAGTCAAATTATTAATTTTAATATGCAAATATAGAATGCGTGTTATGTCTTAATTTTAAAACTATATATATAAACTATAGTTTATATTTACATATTCTTGCTGATAAATTCTCGAGATCGACTATTTATATATATATATTAATATTAGTGATTAAAATTTAAGCATTATTAAAACATAATAAGAATAGTATTCAATGAAAAATTAAATATTAATACATTTCTTTATTTTGAAAATATGTTACACGATATTTAATGAATTTCGGTCCAATAATATTTGAGTTCGCAAAACTATATATATTAAAATATATAGTATATATTATATTATATATATAGTATATATTATAGCATATATTACAGTATATATTATATTATATATTATAGTATATATTATAGTATATATTATATTATATATTATATTATATATTATAGTATATATTATATTATATATTATAGTATATATTATAGTATATATTATAGTATATATTATAGTATATATTATATATATATTATATTTATATTATAGTATATATTATAATATATATTATAGTATATATTATAGTATATATTATATTATATATTATAGTATATATTATAGTATATATTATAGTATATATTATAGTATATATTATAGTATATAGAATAGTATATATTATAGTATATATTATAGTATATATTATAGTATATATTATAGTATATATTATAGTATATATTATAGTATATATTATAGTATATATTATAGTATATATTATATATATATTATATTTATATTATAGTATATATTATAATATATATTATAGCATATATTACAGTATATATTATATTATATATTATATTATATATTATAGTATATATTATAGTATATAAAATAGTATATATTATAGTATATATTATAGTATATATTATAGTATATATTATAGTATATATTATATTATATATTATAGTATATATTATAGTATATATTATAGTATATAAAATAGTATATATTATAGTATATATTATAGTATATATTATATTATATATTATAGTATATATTATAGTATATATTATAGTATATATTATAGTATATATTATAGTATATATTATAGTATATATTATAGTATATATTATAGTATATATTATATATATATTATATTTATATTATAGTATATATTATAATATATATTATAGCATATATTACAGTATATATTATATTATATATTATATTATATATTATAGTATATATTATAGTATATAGAATAGTATATATTATAGTATATTTTATAGTATATATTATAGTACCCCATACTTCAGTAGACCCTAGTAGAGTCGGAACTAAACGTAGGCCATATGTTGAAGCCCCCACCTCGTCGTAATTATGGCGAGTTATCAAATATGTCTACCAAATCCGCTAGGGGGCATAACTACACGTGTACAAGTCGTATCTCTCATTGTTATCTATCGTGATCATCCATAATGTGCATCTATAAAGAGGAGTTCCCTCCGAGGTTCTACCGGAATCGCTTACGAATAGAATTGTTTATTACGAGTTGTTTTAAGATTCTACTGAGAACCCTTAACATATCGTGATATACTCAATAGAGTCGGTAATATTACCGTAGAATATCTAGAACTTATATATTCTATACTTTAGTGAGTATTATACCGTTAAGATGAGCACAGATAATCAACTGAGATAAGATTCGCAAAGATCATTAAATGCAGTACGAATAATTAATTTGTAAATAAACAAATATAAGATTCTCCTGTATCAATAAATATGAAGTGTTTAAAAAGATTTGGTTGATGATATGATACGTATTAATACGTATATTTTAATGATACGATATACACATATATATATATATATATATATACATATATATATATATATTATAAAAAACGAACTCATCAATAAAATAAATAGTCCAATGCCGCTTGAGTAAATACTATCTTAGCATACTGTTAGTGTAAACGTAATTAAGTATCTACTCATTATATAATATAGATTAGGAATTATAAGGATGCATATGTGCATAATAGATTACAATTTACAATCTTACAATCTAATTACTATATATATATATATATATATATATATATATATATATATATATATGTATATGCAGATAGTGAATAGATTTATAATTTCACAAAATTAAGAATATTTAAATCTATGATGCATATTGATACATGAGCAAAACATAAACAATGAAATTAGTTTAACGGTCAATTAATCTAATATGTTACATAACTATGAGGCAAAGTAGTACTTTATTTAATCTAAAACACCATATATAGTCGTATTAATTATACAAATATATTATAACTATACATTTAATAATACATTATAATTACATATTATATGTGATTTTAACTAATATATAATATATTTATATATATATATATATATATATATATATATATATTCATAAGTGAATCAACTCCTTCCTTAGCCCGTTAGGAGAATACATTATTAAACATTTCACTAATTATGAAGTAAAGTTAATGGCACTAATAATGGCGCTTATCTCGACATTAAGTGGACTTCTTGTTAGGGTAATCATTACAACTCATCAATGCCTGCTTTATTAGATACTAAACTAGAATAACATGACCTTTTTGCATACATAGATACAATAGTATTCTGTCTATCTAGAGGATATATGATTTATCTAATAGAATCATTGGGAATACGAGTATGCGTTTAGTGTATATGCCATTGTATGAAATCAACGTGCACCGGATATACTCTACCGAGTATAGTGTACACTGTACACTGTACATTGTACAGTGTACACTGTACACTGTACACTGTTCAGTGAACCCTGTTCTAATAATATACCAAAGTAGAGTATCCAACTACGATATTAGATTGCAGGCGATGGAGTAAAGTAGAGTTATAAATAAAATTTCAAAATTTGAACATTTAGTCATACTAAGCAGTAAAGGGAATATTCGACAATGATATAAATATGTTTTATTATCTACTATGTATTGTAAAATACACACACACACACACACACACACACATATATATATATATATATATATATATATATATATATAATAAAATGAAAATTAGGCTTTATGTTATAATTTACCTTCTATGTAACAGTTGCTGTTGTAAACGAAATAGGTTATTCATTTGTAGAAAGTATGTTTAATATTTGATATTATAAATAGATATATCTTCATTTGTTCTTCATTGGGATTTCATTGCTATTGTTTGCTAATGCTAGATGTTTAAATATATTGATTATAATCGAGAATGGAGTTATCAACATACATTTTCTAGTGTGGGTGGAAGAATGAGGCGGGCGTCATTATGCGGTTGATAACGCGCGGAATCCTTGAAATGATTAGTCATCTCAATACATGTATATGAGTGTGAAATGTTGATATTTATAGGTAAAATGTATTTATATAGTAGAATTCTGTACACCGAATAAAATATATAGTTTATGAAATAGTATAATAAATATTATAATCGATTTATAGGATTGGGTTTATCCCTCCACTCATCCACCCATAGATTTCGATTTACCTAGAAAGTGAATGTAATTTACCTAGATAGCAAATGTAAACAAAAACTGCGAGCGAGAGTGGACGAAATGGCCGCCATCTTGGGTGACTATTATTTTAAATTTTTATATTTTTTCTATCTTCTTTTTAAAAGTTATAATGCTAATCTGTAGCGCTCCTTTTTGTAAACATATTCAATATAGACATCAAGAAGGAGTAACATTACAGAAATTAGCAAACGTATAACTCATACATAATTATATTATATTATAGTTTACTTTAATATTAAAAGTATACATATTTAACGTAGAATTTATAACATAGTAGACATTTATAAATCCATTTTAGTTATATTTAAAGTATATATATAATTTAGATTATTAATAGATATTATACTATAATTATTAAGCTATATTCTATTATATGTGGAGGCTATTATTATTTAATACATTAATGTTTGAATTATTTATATATCAATTAAATAATGAACAACTATTTTATTTTATGTAAACATATTATTCATTTGCATATATAATGGTTTATATAGATTTACAAATAATGAAACATTAAAAAAGAAATGGATAATAAACATGAAACGGTGAGAGAAAGACAGTAAAACAAAGCTTTTTATACCTTGTCCAGCCTCAAAAATTTGTACTTCACATTTCGAAGAAGAATATATATAGGTATGGGAAATATATTACTTTAAGAGATGGTGCGATACCAATACTTTTTTATAAAATCATAATTTAACAGTAAAGTTTGTTTTGATATTTCATTATTATTTTTTGCATTATATCTGTCAAGAAATTATTTAACACAGTAATACTTATATAATTTATAGACTCAAAAAAGGAAACCTCCAGCATCAAGAGATACTGATTTAGATTGTGATACTGAGATACCTCAAAAGAAAGTGTGTATTAAGCAGACACATTTGGAATTGTTTTGTTATGACCAAGGTTATATAATTAATATTGATTTGGTATTTGTTGACTATAAAAATGCAAAAATGTAGTCACAAACAAATCAAAGGAAATCCAAAATTTCCAAATGAAGGTAATAATTGATTTATTAATATGATTATTTTTTTATTAATGTGAATAAAATTGTTGTCAGATAAAAAGGCAAACAGTTAGAATTGAAACACTGCAGTTTATAACTGAGGATCTAAGGAATCAACATTTTATAACAAATACGGCAGCAGAAATTATTGAAAGCACATTTATTGCTTATTTATATTTCAATTAAAATCATTATCTTATATGTATTTAAGATTACAATTTAATTAAACTGTTTGACCTTAAGTATATTTTTATATATTATTATAGGTATACCAAAAAGTATCCTTAATAGAATAATTAAGGACAAGGAAATACTAATAAATTTTGCGAAGAACTAAGATATTTTTCCTTGACATTACAAGTAAATAGAATATTTATATTTTTAATTTAATTGATAACATTTATCATTTAATAATTAATATAAGTATAAATCATTTTATTTATTTAGTTTTATTCTGGAAAGGCGTATGATTATGTTAGAGAAAATTTCAATTTATATTTTGCCATCACCTTCGACAATAAGTTAATGGTATTCAACATTAGATGCTTATCCAGGATTTAAAGTATGTTAAATTATAAATTTATGTATTAATGTATGGCTATATATAATATTTATAATAATCTTTTATATTTACAGGAATATTCTTTTAGGCTATTGAGGGAGAAATTACAAATTGAAACTCTTTATGTATCTTTATTGTTAGCTGAAATGTCCATAAAGTGTCCGCTAATTTGGGATGAAAATCTTATTAAATTCTCCGGATATGTTGATATCGGAGTAGATTCCTGTTAGGAGATACATTTATATTATTAGTAGCAACATTTGTGCAAAATTATAGTTTATAGGATATCATTATTATTATTAGCAAGTTTAAAGGATGGTGAAATATGGCAAAGGAAGCACTGGTTATAATCGTAGTAAGTCTGACATCTTCGTGGAAAATACCAATTGCAAATTTTATGATTGCAGTTAATTTAATAAATTATATTTACAAAACTGTATACAAAATCAATTTATTAATGATATACAGATTTATCTGGTTCAGAAAAAGCTAATTAAGCATAACAAGCTATTATAAATATACAAACGTAGAAATTCTTGTTATAACATATGATGTACCAGCAAGTCATATTTCAATTATGAAAGAACTTGGATGAAATATGAGCTTTCCACAACTAAATCCATTTTTCAAACATCCAGAGACCCATTATAATATTTCTCTCCTATTAGGTCCTTATTATATGTTGAAGTTAATCAGAGGAGACCTGTTTACATATAAATACATTAAAAATGGAAACGGTTTAATAATTAACATAATAAACAATATTCTATATTATAATACAATATCAAACATTATAGGGCAAATGATTAGCTAGAAATATTTTGATTTATTCCATCAGTATCAAAAGGAAAACGGATTACATCTTGCAAATAAATTAACTGAGCAGCATTTTAATTTTAAATCACAAGTTATAAAGGTGCCCTATTATATTAGAATTAAATGTAATTAATAATATATTAATATATATAATATTTATAAAACATCATATTTTTAGGTTAAACTAGCAGCTCAACTATTTAGTCAAAGTGTAACTGATGCTAAAATATATGAAATATGTTATCAAACATTCCTATTTTATTGATGCTGGAACAATAATTGAATGTTGTCTAATGATTGAATCAACATTTGATATATTAAATATTCGTTCTCCACGTGGAAAATATCATTAATAAATAAAAGCCCATTGAGTCAGAAAATGAGGTAATTATCATATTAAAATTTATAATAAAAAAGTTATGATTATATATATTAACTAAACTGTTTGTTTGGAAACCAAGGTTGAAAATATTACATAAGTATTTGATGGAATTGACTGATATTCGTGGAATGTCAATTTGTTTATCTCCACGTAAAACCGGATTTATCAGATTCATATCTGGTCTAAAAGTAGTTGAAGAAGTAAATATTAATAAATATATAAATGTGTATTAATATATATGTATATATATAGATATATATATATATATATATATATATATATATATATATATATATATATATTTCTTTGTTTATGTTTATAACAGATTAATAAAAGCAAATTTTAAATACTTATTGACATATAAAATGAGTTAAGATCACCTTGAATTACTATTTGGAGCAATCGGAGCTCATGATGGTTCTTCAAACAATCAGAATATAAAGCAATTTCAAACAATCTACAAAATATTATTATTGCGTAATTAGGTTTAAAGAATTATTATAATTAATCACAATATTTGTGTCAAATGATATATATTACATACGTTTATTTATGTATATATTTTGATATAAACTTTTGTTATACATTAATAGGTTAAAAGTGCAAATGGTCACGCAGTAATATTAGATTGTACATTTATATTGTCGACTACAGAATACACAATTAATGAAAATATTTCATTAAAATATCTACAAGATATTAATCGAACATAAATTATGGAACTTGATCATACGTACGATGATCTGCCAATCAATAATATAATAATTGAATATAAAATAGATATTATTGTATATATCTCAGAATTCATTACATGGAAATTGCAAAAACAAATTTATTGTTTTGAGTGCAAGATTGCACTAAAAAATAATTTGATGAAATCGTCATTAATAGATATTAAGAACAGAGGTGATCTGGTACCTCCATCCAGGGATACATTTATTATATGCAAATCAATAAAATCCATTGTATTTATATTAAATATCGAAAATAAGCCAATAAATTACAACATTAAAGGACTAAATTACGAATCATTAAAATTAATATCCGAAAAGAATACATTTAATGAAATAATTAATCATTCATTTTTTGCAAACGAACCAGTATATAATCATAGAATTATTATTATTAAAAATATTATAAAACCTTATATTAATATAAGGATGTATCAGATTGCAAAAAATTCAAAATGAAAATAATTCAAAAATGAAAATTATAAAAAATACACAAAATGAATACTATTTAATCATGAATAATTCATTTATTAATATATGTTTATAATTGTATTATTATTGATTACTATTTCAATAAATAATGTACATAGTTTAAATGTGCATTCATTTAATTAATTGTAATAAACTTTATAATATATCTTTATAGAGATATTATATATTTTAAATTATTTAAATTTATTAGTAATTATAAATAATACATAAATAATCAATGCAAAATGTACCTTACAATATATAATGATTTATTATAAAGCAAATAAATATATTTTCCAATACAAAATTTATATTAAATTTAGATTTAAATAGATTACAGTTGTGTAATATATGACGATTACATTAATATAACAAACTTATTTATTATTACATAATGTACATGATATATATATATATATATATATATATATATATATATATATATGTATATGTTATAACTGTTATCTCGTTATAATGGTAGATAACAAATAATTGTTTTTATAAATTCGAATTGAAATTTATTTATTTTTATAGTAACACAATATTGCCGACTATACCTCCACTAGCGCTGGCTCATTTCTGTATAGTTAGATGAGACATTCGCTATCTAGGTAAATAGAAATGTATGCATCTACCCATTACATTGAAGTGATACTAGATTTTTAAACATAATTATAATAATTATGTTGTTATTACTTGTGTGATATAATATATCAATATAAGAGCCAAATTACTTTTTTTTAATTAATGATAATTTAATCTATTAATGGTTATTTAATGGGTACACATTTTGAAACATAATTCTAGGTTGAATTTTTCATCCATCTTTTCATCAGTCCATTTGTCCATCTAAATATGCACAGGTATGATAATAATACATCAATTCGCAATTGTTTACAAGAAATGTTTTTTATCATTAAATAACGCAGTACTGCATTCTTAGATATAATAATTGGATTGCACCTTCACAATGATAATGGTATGGCATTCCGAGTAATAGAACTTGCAAAGCTATAGCTTAAAAAGTATACTTTTTAAAGGTATACTTTTCCCATGATTATCTTGGTGGAATGTCGAACCCGTCCATTCATACATACATCATTCTATTATTAGCAAAGTTATAGTTATATTAATAATTATACAGGATTCAAAGAAAAAAGCTAGGTTTTAGAATGTACTCTCGGGATAATATTTCTATTGTAAACTTACTATACCAAAACAATATCATTCGGAGCAGTAATCTAGATGCTCTTCCATGTAATGGCTACGACATGAGTTTACCCGACCACTTTTCCCTAGAAATATACAACTTAAGTTAATTGCCATGGTAACGGGGTGGATATTGTAAATATTGGGATTTGTTATTGATCGGAATCGTCGATACGGATATTCTACGGTACGAATCATTTCTATTTCCTTTAAAAATGTTGGAACATTTACAATATTATCGTTCCGTTAGTTGCAGATAATATATTATCACAACTTGCAAAAGATGCATTCCACATGAAATTGGTCCAACTAATATATATTTACTAATATAACACATATTTGTTCAGTTTCTTTTTGTTATTATTATTTCGTTAAAACTTTCTATTTGATTTGATTTGATTTTATGTATTTGTTTATTAGAATAAATCGAGAATGAATCGATTAGCTCAGCTTTTACATTATCTATAGTTGTACCTAAAATCTTATATTATTATATATATATATAAATATATATATATATATATATATATATATATATATATATATATATATATATATATATATGTGTGTGTGTGTGTGTAAATAGTAAATATACAATTCTAGTATTATCTTTACACAAGATACATAATTGTTATGAATATTAGTCTAACTGTATGTATGTCAATAAATTAACAATAAGAGTATATGAATATTAATTATGATATATATATATATATATATATATATTTATATAAATATTATTGATCTAATATTTTAGAAATATCAAAATTAATATAATTAGATCGAAATAAATATATCTAATAAGTAAGTAATTACTATTACATAATGTAGGTCAAATGTAAATACTCTTTATAAGATTAAAACAAAACATTTGATAAATTTAATCAAATCATTAAAAATAAAATAAAATAATTACCTGTAATCGCGTAAATCGAGATAAACAAAATGACATTGCTACATTTACGTGCTTAGAACACAACCATGGTTGCATAAGACATTTAAATATGTCCGAGCATTTCTCAGTACCCACAATGTGAATCTGACATAAGATAACATTATACAAATCTATAAATTCTGTATAGTGCCGAATTTTATAATAGAAAAGCAAAAAATATAGTCATTGTTTAAACTTCCAGATTTTGGGCAACATTTAAAGCCATTTGAAAGCTATTTAATATTAATTTTAGATTTATTCACAAATATTTTTATAAAATTTGTAAATAAACAAATATATGGATTGAACAATCATTAGGAAAGTTAACGCAGAATTTAAAACATTATAAGCCGAATTTTTCAAATATTATATATGTACAAGAAACCAGTTATATTTTACACAATGTATATATTTACGTAATACATTAATTTGAAAAGTTTGATTGTAAATGGCATAACGAAACAGAAAAAAATTAAGAACAGATTTAAATAAATCTCGAATTATAATTAAAAATTTAGAAACGTATATCGAACATATCCACTCATGAATAAGTAAATATATATTATTACATAATACATAATTAAAGTAAATACATTATTAAAATAATATTTATTTACTGAGAAAAATATTTACATTACAGAGATGTTCTTTTTCTGTAGGTGGTTTTGGTTTCGGTCTGGGTTAATCATACATTTTCTTCAGTATATGTTTGGTTACCTCCTTCCCTATTACATGTCGTTGCATATTAGTTAATCTGTCCTAGTACACACATAAACGAACGAGACAATGATGAGGTTAATTCATTTATAGATAACATTCTAGTATAAGACGATGAAGGGGTTTATGAAATTGACTAGTAAAGGTTTGGAATGGGCTAAGAAAAGGTTTTTGTATCGGGAAGGCGAATATACTAAATAAAGATTCGGATGTACAAGAAGATAAAGAGGTTGAAATGTATTTATATGGAGGCGCTATCCAGTTTAGATTTTTAAACTTATCCATACATATTGCTTGTTCTCATTATTTGTAATTTAAAAAGAACATTTAATTAATTTATTTATACATAATTATATAATACAAATAACGGATACTCGTAATTTGTCTCCTATTTTTCATATATTATTTAAGATAAAATGTGAATAGGATTATTTATATAAAATGTTTAATAAATATAATATTTATAAACTATAAATTGATTAAGATAGTAAAGGAGTTAAATAACTTTGTTTATTGGTTATTCACTATACTATAGTAAATATTAAAACAAAATTATTAAATTTTTTTAAACAAATTTTACAATTTTTAAAATTGTGTTCCTTATATTTTATATTAAAATATATTAAGTATTAATATTACCAAAAATACATTTATACATTATAATTAATTTTATCATTTACAGTGATTACAGAGAATTAAATGTAGGGATCAAAATTCTGTCAACTGCAAGTAATGATCTCTTAGATTATGTCTTAGTGTATATGTTATCTATGTTATATATTATATTTATATTAATGATCTATGTATATATGTTAAGATATGATATATATATATATATATATATATATATATATATATATATTATATGAACATGTATCACAATTTTAAATAACTACGCTTTCAGATGTCCGGATTTTACTTCTAATATAAAAGTTATTAGGATACTTCTAATAATAATACTTGAACAGGATTACCGAGATATTTCATAATGAGTATATCGTCAATAACATTTACGACGGCCATTTCAGTACTATATATGTATATCTATATGCACACTGGTAATATTCCATCACATTGTTACTTTCTTTATGATTGATTAATTTTAAGAATACAATTTTCTCAGTTATCTTTGATATCACAATACGTTGAGAAATAAGCCTTTAATGTTTAACACATTCTTTATCTATATTAGCTATTTTAATTATAGGAAATATTATGACATGTTTAATAACGTCATCAACATATTCGTTATCAAAAGAGGTTTTGATAATGTTATGATAATAGCTAGCTGTTGAATCTGATATTGGTTTAGATAGACAAAGTGGTATTGGATCATGGGGAGCTGATTCTCTCATTGCCTTAATAAAATGAACAATAGCAGAACACGGTGATGTTTTAAAATCAGATAACCTAACATCAATATTATTTGTAAAAGAACAATTAAAATTATAAACAATATTTTTATTTTTGTATCAAAGTATTCAGAATATTCTCACATACAATAATGGGATCCCCATTGAAAGATATACATTATTTGATTTCCCGATCAGTTTATTTGTTAGTGTAGATATTGAATGCATATCCCCATTCATATCCCCATTACATTCGTTAATTTTATTATGTTAAACATATTGTTTACCTTTAATAATTGATCTCTAAAGTTAAGTATTGCATTCATTAAATTAATTAAAGTACTCAAATTTCTATTTTTTATATAATCACTCTTTACTTCGAAGCATTTTCTTGAAGAAAGAGTGCTCTCGTTAACCCAGTGAGCTCTCTCCTTTCTAACTAATTTATTTTTTAAGGGAGCATATGTACCTAAAAGTTATATTAAAATTTCATTTAGATTAATCGTAGTCACATTTCTATTTCATATTTAGGATCTAAATTCTATAATAAAATTGTGAATTTCAATAGAAGCAATATTTCTATTATAATTGACTCGATTTATTAAAGGTTGTACAGTAATATTAATAGAGATTTATTACTTCAATATTACTTCTATATATAATGCCCACGCCACCACCAATGAGATAATTTTTTCTATAAATATAAATAAATTTATAATTAATAGATGATAAGTGGTTAATAATTATATTAGCGTCATCTCCAGCCACGTTTCATTAATTGCTAGAATGCTAGGGTTATATTCATCAATGTAATTAAATCCATGTTTAATTTAATTGATCTAACATTAATTAATACAATATAATTACTAGATATTGGATTACATTGTCAATTTGTTTTATAAATAGAATTGTCAATAGAATTTTTTTTACTATTCGATAGACTACGATTCATTATAAATTGATCGTATTTTAAAGACCATTCATTTCTTTAGACTTCGTAATTTTATTGAGACTTCATAATAACAATAGAGTTATCTCAATCAATTTTGCCATTCTTAATATAACGAAATTCATAAACATTATTTAGAACACATTTACAATTACTAATAACATATTTCAATTTAAATGCATGACATAATATTTTACCATTTTTGATAGTATCTGATGATAAATATGGTCTTATAAAATATTTAATAGTTGCTATAAGACCTGATAAAAATCATGATAATGCAAACTTGCATTTCAAATATATTGTTACATTATTATATCTAGCAAAGTCAATAAGTTTTGGGTTTGGTTTTGGGTTTGGTTTTGGGTTTGGTTTTGGGTTTGGTTTTGGGTTTGGTTTTGGGTTTGGTTTTGGGTTTGGTTTTGGGTTTGGTTTTGGGTTTGGTTTTGGGTTTGGTTTTGGGTTTGGTTTTGGGTTTGGTTTTGGGTTTGGTTTTGGGTTTGGTTTTGGGTTTGGTTTTGGGTTTGGTTTTGGGTTTGGTTTTGGGTTTGGTTTTGGGTTTGGTTTTGGGTTTGGTTTTGGGTTTGGTTTTGGGTTTGGTTTTGGGTTTGGTTTTGGGTTTGGTTTTGGGTTTGGTTTTGGGTTTGGTTTTGGGTTTGGTTTTGGGTTTGGTTTTGGGTTTGGTTTTGGGTTTGGTTTTGGGTTTGGTTTTGGGTTTGGTTTTGGGTTTGGTTTTGGGTTTGGTTTTGGGTTTGGTTTTGGGTTTGGTTTTGGGTTTGGTTTTGGGTTCGGTTTTGGGTTCGGTTTTGGGTTCGGTTTTGGGTTCGGTTTTGGGTTCGGTTTTGGGTTCGGTTTTGGGTTCGGTTTTGGGTTCGGTTTTGGGTTCGGTTTTGGGTTCGGTTTTGGGTTCGGTTTTGGGTTCGGTTTTGGGTTCGGTTTTGGGTTCGGTTTTGGGTTCGGTTTTGGGTTCGGTTTTGGGTTCGGTTTTGGGTTCGGTTTTGGGTTCGGTTTTGGGTTCGGTTTTGGGTTCGGTTTTGGGTTCGGTTTTGGGTTCGGTTTTGGGTTCGGTTTTGGGTTCGGTTTTGGGTTCGGTTTTGGGTTCGGTTTTGGGTTCGGTTTTGGGTTCGGTTTTGGGTTCGGTTTTGGGTTCGGTTTTGGGTTCGGTTTTGGGTTCGGTTTTGGGTTCGGTTTTGGGTTCGGTTTTGGGTTCGGTTTTGGGTTCGGTTTTGGGTTCGGTTTTGGGTTCGGTTTTGGGTTCGGTTTTGGGTTCGGTTTTGGGTTCGGTTTTGGGTTCGGTTTTGGGTTCGGTTTTGGGTTCGGTTTTGGGTTCGGTTTTGGGTTCGGTTTTGGGTTCGGTTTTGGGTTCGGTTTTGGGTTCGGTTTTGGGTTCGGTTTTGGGTTCGGTTTTGGGTTCGGTTTTGGGTTCGGTTTTGGGTTCGGTTTTGGGTTCGGTTTTGGGTTCGGTTTTGGGTTCGGTTTTGGGTTCGGTTTTGGGTTCGGTTTTGGGTTCGGTTTTGGGTTCGGTTTTGGGTTCGGTTTTGGGTTCGGTTTTGGGTTCGGTTTTGGGTTCGGTTTTGGGTTCGGTTTTGGGTTCGGTTTTGGGTTCGGTTTTGGGTTCGGTTTTGGGTTCGGTTTTGGGTTCGGTTTTGGGTTCGGTTTTGGGTTCGGTTTTGGGTTCGGTTTTGGGTTCGGTTTTGGGTTCGGTTTTGGGTTCGGTTTTGGGTTCGGTTTTGGGTTCGGTTTTGGGTTCGGTTTTGGGTTCGGTTTTGGGTTCGGTTTTGGGTTCGGTTTTGGGTTCGGTTTTGGGTTCGGTTTTGGGTTCGGTTTTGGGTTCGGTTTTGGGTTCGGTTTTGGGTTCGGTTTTGGGTTCGGTTTTGGGTTCGGTTTTGGGTTCGGTTTTGGGTTCGGTTTTGGGTTCGGTTTTGGGTTCGGTTTTGGGTTCGGTTTTGGGTTCGGTTTTGGGTTCGGTTTTGGGTTCGGTTTTGGGTTCGGTTTTGGGTTCGGTTTTGGGTTCGGTTTTGGGTTCGGTTTTGGGTTCGGTTTTGGGTTCGGTTTTGGGTTCGGTTTTGGGTTCGGTTTTGGGTTCGGTTTTGGGTTCGGTTTTGGGTTCGGTTTTGGGTTCGGTTTTGGGTTCGGTTTTGGGTTCGGTTTTGGGTTCGGTTTTGGGTTCGGTTTTGGGTTCGGTTTTGGGTTCGGTTTTGGGTTCGGTTTTGGGTTCGGTTTTGGGTTCGGTTTTGGGTTCGGTTTTGGGTTCGGTTTTGGGTTCGGTTTTGGGTTCGGTTTTGGGTTCGGTTTTGGGTTCGGTTTTGGGTTCGGTTTTGGGTTCGGTTTTGGGTTCGGTTTTGGGTTCGGTTTTGGGTTCGGTTTTGGGTTCGGTTTTGGGTTCGGTTTTGGGTTCGGTTTTGGGTTCGGTTTTGGGTTCGGTTTTGGGTTCGGTTTTGGGTTCGGTTTTGGGTTCGGTTTTGGGTTCGGTTTTGGGTTCGGTTTTGGGTTCGGTTTTGGGTTCGGTTTTGGGTTCGGTTTTGGGTTCGGTTTTGGGTTCGGTTTTGGGTTCGGTTTTGGGTTCGGTTTTGGGTTCGGTTTTGGGTTCGGTTTTGGGTTCGGTTTTGGGTTCGGTTTTGGGTTCGGTTTTGGGTTCGGTTTTGGGTTCGGTTTTGGGTTCGGTTTTGGGTTCGGTTTTGGGTTCGGTTTTGGGTTCGGTTTTGGGTTCGGTTTTGGGTTCGGTTTTGGGTTCGGTTTTGGGTTCGGTTTTGGGTTCGGTTTTGGGTTCGGTTTTGGGTTCGGTTTTGGGTTCGGTTTTGGGTTCGGTTTTGGGTTCGGTTTTGGGTTCGGTTTTGGGTTCGGTTTTGGGTTCGGTTTTGGGTTCGGTTTTGGGTTCGGTTTTGGGTTCGGTTTTGGGTTCGGTTTTGGGTTCGGTTTTGGGTTCGGTTTTGGGTTCGGTTTTGGGTTCGGTTTTGGGTTCGGTTTTGGGTTCGGTTTTGGGTTCGGTTTTGGGTTCGGTTTTGGGTTCGGTTTTGGGTTCGGTTTTGGGTTCGGTTTTGGGTTCGGTTTTGGGTTCGGTTTTGGGTTCGGTTTTGGGTTCGATTTTGGGTTCGGTTTTGGGTTCGGTTTTGGGTTCGGTTTTGGGTTCGGTTTTGGGTTCGGTTTTGGGTTCGGTTTTGGGTTCGGTTTTGGGTTCGGTTTTGGGTGTGGTTTTGGGTTCGGTTTTGGGTTCGGTTTTGGGTTCGGTTTTGGGTTCGGTTTTGGGTTCGGTTTTGGGTTTTGTTTTGGGTTTTGTTTTGGGTTTTGTTTTGGGTTTTGTTTTGGGTTTTGTTTTGGGTTTTGTTTTGGGTTTTGTTTTGGGTTTTGTTTTGGGTTTTGTTTTGGGTTTTGTTTTGGGTTTTGTTTTGGGTTTTGTTTTGGGTTTTGTTTTGGGTTTTGTTTTGGGTTTTGTTTTGGGTTTTGTTTTGGGTTTTGTTTTGGGTTTTGTTTTGGGTTTTATTTGGGTTTTGTTTTGGGTTTTGTTTTGGGTTTTGTTTTGGGTTTTGTTTTGGGTTTTGTTTTGGGTTTTGTTTTGGGTTTTGTTTTGGGTTTTGTTTTGGGTTTTGTTTTGGGTTTTGTTTTGGGTTTTGTTTTGGGTTTTGTTTTGGGTTTTGTTTTGGGTTTTGTTTTGGGTTTTGTTTTGGGTTTTGTTTTGGGTTTTGTTTTGGGTTTTGTTTTGGGTTTTGTTTTGGGTTTTGTTTTGGGTTTTGTTTTGGGTTTTGTTTTGGGTTTTGTTTTGGGTTTTGTTTTGGGTTTTGTTTTGGGTTTTGTTTTGGGTTTTGTTTTGGGTTTTGTTTTGGGTTTTGGGTTTTGTTTTGGGTTTGGTTTTGGGTTTGGGTTTGGTTTTGGGTTTGGTTTTGGGTTTGGTTTTGGGTTTGGTTTTGGGTTTGGTTTTGGGTTTTGGGTTTGGGTTTGGTTTTGGGTTTGGGTTTGGGTTTGATTTTGTTTTTGTATTAAAATTAACTCTAAAATTACATTGATTACCGACATTATATATTTATATATCCAAGATAACTAGATTATTTATATACAGATAACTATAATACTATTGCACTCCACATAAATACCTATAGTTCTAAGATAGCATAGCATATAACGTAATTATAAATATAATAATAATATACCGCAAATTACACCGCTAACCATTCCGCTAAATATAAATGATTACAAACCGTTAAATAATATAACTAATAATGATGCCACTTTCCTTTATCACTTATATTACTAGAACATATCCGATCAAGAAAGCTAGATTATGTATAATAATATTTGGGAAAAAATATGAAACTTAATATCTAAGATATTTTTTAAATTGCATAACATTTTTTATTGAATATTCGATGCATATGCATATACATATGCATCGCCGTGTTTACAGCATATTATATATATATATATATATATATATATATATATATATGTGTGTGTGTGTGTGTGTGTGTGTGTGTTTGTTTAAATAAAAATGATTACTTTTAAATTCATTAATTAATTCATTGTTTTAATATTATATGTTTTAACAATTAAAATATTGTTTTATAACAAAACAATTCATATCATTTTATCAAACTGTAAAAAATATAATAAATTAATTTTTGAAAATTTGATAATATTTATTTATTTAATAATATGTCTTTAAAACAACAATTTTGCTACTACATTTAATATTAGTATTGCTTTCATAGATTTATAACTTGCATTTTTATAAATATATTTAGTATACGTCACACCGTCTATCAGTAGTGATCAGTAGAGACTACTATATAACAAAACAGTTAGACTACTAGGTTTGATACTTATCACCATATAATTAAATAACTATATAATTATCAGAATATTATTATTTAATTAGCTAATATACAATACATCACAATTGCAATGTTTTATATTGATAAATAATTCATCGTTAAATTACTAACGATAATTTAATCGAAATATAAAATGAGTCCGATAATATATTACTGTATATGAAATAACCAATTAAGGTAATATTTTTGACAAATATGCAATGCTCATCTAGGTTAAATGCTTTGTCATACAGTAAAAACATTCCACAGACCTACTAATAAATTAAGTCGGCGAAGTAAATAATGTCATGAAAATACCAGGGTAATGTCGTAAGCAATTTCTCCTGCTGCGCAATTTGTATGGGGATTATTTTTGAACCTAGATTATTTTCTTTGTTTAATTATATGCTAAAAAATTATTATAAAATATAATTTATTTACCAAAAGATTAGTAATATTACAGTTACTATGATATGTAAAATATTTATGTGAAATTTAAATATATTATTATATTTTATGAATAATTTATATTCATTTGTCAATAATAATAATGAAAATATTTATATTTTATACATATGTGATTTTCATGCTCAAAATATTATAATATTCATATTGTATATTTCTACTAGTATAATCTATATAGGCTATATGTCATAATATATATATATCGGTGAGATAATATATTTACTATATATATATATATATACATGTATATATATATATTCATATTTTCTCGTATATATATTTTAGACACCCAATAAATAATATATGCAATTGTTGTGCTTAGTTATTACATTTGTAATAAATAGTTTCAAATCAAAATATATTTATAGTAAATATATTATAATATTTATAATTCTTGCTAGACACGTCATTTAAAAGTGTAATTCACAGCTAGATATGCCCCTAATTTGGAATTTTTTTATTTTGTATAATTGATAATATATTAAATGAACTTTATCTTATAAATATCTAAAATCTTCTAAATAAAACACCTGCACGTTATTTATATATAAAGTAAATTTTTAAATGTTATAATTACATTAAATACATTAATATATAAACGGCGCTTCTTACATTAATATACAAATACCCGATAACCCATACAAATTGCGCACGACAGTAAACATAATATTAAAAACGTTGAGTGTATCGACGAGGCGAGATTACATTCAAGGTTTATTCTCCTCCACATTACAGCAAACATATCCCTGGTATAGTGATCGATGATTTAGATCAAAATTTGACCCTACTATTTATATATATATATATATATATATATATATATATATATACTAATATATATATATATATATATATATATATATATATATACTAATGTATATATATATATACTAATGGATAAATATATATATATATATATTAATATATATATATATATATATATACTAATGTATATATATATATATATACTAATGTATAAATATATATATATATATATATATATATATATATATATATATATATATATATATATATATACTAATGTATATATATGAATATATACCTATATGAATATGAACCTAGTTAAATGTAAATAGTTGAGAATATAGAATTTTAGATATATTTAAGATACATTATTAGCAACTAGAACATATTTATATATTCATGTGTGAATTTAAACAATTTTGAGACCGAAATATAAAAACCGTTTGCAAAAATAAACACACAACTTTAATTGTTATAAATACGTGTTACCCATATTTCTTTGATTACATAATTCATCACAATTATTTCATTAGTCAGGGTAATAAATTCATAATGCTGTAGTCAGATGGAAATACCTTAAAAGGTTAGGATTGGCTTATTAACTGGTCATGTGATACAAATAGAATCATATAAATACACCTCGAGTTGAGTGAATTGAGTAAAGCAGCTAATTCAATTAGCAATTACGAAGTAAACGAAACCATAAGGTTTATAGATATATTTTCTAGTTCTTAATAATACTTTTAGTTATATTATACTTATTATCCTTAGTAATTACAAATTAATACATTATTAAATTATAATACTACTTAAAACTTCATTTAATAAAATATTTTAAAAATTATATTTTAATAATATTTATATATTCATAGAAACCAAAATAAGAAACTAAAACAATGCAGAATACTATAATATGTATTTCAATGATCGGTTAGTAAATATATATATATATATATATATATATATGTGTGTATATATATATAAATATCAATATGCTGAAACTATATTGAGTTCTTCATAAGGTCATATTAATATTTTGATTTGAGAATTATATAATTAATTTGGGGTTAATTAAAATATTATAGTTTCTTATTTTTTATCAAATATGAAAAACTATCTACAACTATCGCAAACAATATTAACACAATATTAACACACTTGCCTATCCAAAGCTAACATAACCACTCGCTTCCTTATATAGCACTGTGTGCAGTGGCGATCCCCGTGACACGTACAAATCCATTCAAATACCGTTAGTATATGCTAGGATCAATTCATATGTCAAGATAGAATAAATTGTATACGATAATATATTAGGTAATATAATATATATGTATATATATATTTAATTATTTTATTTTTATCAATATTAAAAATAATTATAATGAATTATAATAGATATATAAATACTTATGTATCAATATAAATACGAGGCGGTAAAATATAGACTGTAGCTAAATAACATTCACAGACTGGTCTGAATTCTCCAAGTGTACGAAGACATGCGGTATAGGCAAAATGACGAGGACTAAGATATGCGATGACCCTAACAGTACCACCGTTCAATTGTGCGGATATTCCATGTCCTACATGTGCGCAATGCAGCCCTGCAACAGTAAGTTTTAGACTTGAATCATTGATGATACTCACAAGGCAACTTATATGCTTGTAACACTACGCTACTACATTATTTCATTTCGGTTTTCAGACCCCTTCGAAGGAGTGGATTTCGGAACCTGTAGCAAAAAGTGCGATGGGGGTATAAGAACTCGATTTATACAGGGACAAGATTTACAAACTATTGATTGCAACACGCAGAGATGTAATATAGGTTTGTTATTTCCATTCTAGGGTATCATATGATACGGTTATTGTACGATATATTAGGGGTATGATAATGTAGTAGTATTTGAATAATCTAGCGTTATTCAGTCTCAAATATAAGTAATTTAATTTAAAGTTTTTGAAATGACGGATAATCGTAATCTAGAATATAATACAATAATTATATTATAATTCGACAATAACAATAATGTTTAAACTTTATATTTAGACACCAGCAAATGTGAATCAGATTTGGTGTTCGTTCTCGACTCTTCCAATTCCATCGGAGATTATCACTTCTACAATATCCGCCAGTTCGCAATGGATATCGTTAACGCTTTAACCATCGGTAAGCTAGTTTAACAAAATAGATGAGATATATTGAGATCATCATCTTAGTCGATGTATAATTAAAAAATAATTAAATGAAAAATGAAATTATAGATATTACTAAAATAGTTCGAAATGTATTTAATAAATAAAATGACGTAAGTAATTGAAATTTGTATTAATTTGTATTAATAAAATTTAATTATAAATTAAATATATATTTTCGATTATGATAATAATTAAATGTTATTGTACTAATCGCGTAGTTTATATATACTAAATAGTAACATTTAATTAATAAACCTTTAAATTTGTTAGGAAATAAAAGGACAGACGTCGGAGTTGTTAGTTACTCCAGCGAAGCAACGGTGAACATAGATATCAATGACCACAAAAATAAGGCAGAACTCAACGAATTGATATGGAAACTTCCTTTCTTGGCCGGAGAGACTAACACTGCTGATGCTCTGATGGTTGGTTAAACCATAAGCAGACAATAGTTCATTTAAATAAGCAGACGAGAATGTAAATAAATAAGTAGATGATATTTTATATAAATAGCAAACGATGTTGCAATTAAATAAGGAGTCGATTGTGTATTAAAATATAACATTGTGAATATTTTACAAAATATTGTTTTCCATGTTGCCGATTGATTCTTAATGAACTGTTATGTTCCTTAGCTACTAACTCCTTAATTATTATACAGAAAATGCGTGAAATGTGCAAGAAGAACAGACGCGTAGGCAAGAAACAGATCGCCATTGTGTTGACCGATGGCTTGTCTAATATCGATAACCAACGTACAATTAAAGAGGCGCAACTAGCCAAGGACGATGGCATCGAAATCATTGTTATCGGTTCGCATAATTATATCATATTACGATGTAATTATAAAATATAAATAAATACTACATATAGAAACACACGACTATTGTCGTACTCATTTAACTCATCATTATAAATAGCTATGGGAAGATTCAAGTCCGAGAAAGAAGGAAGGGCTATCGCCTCTAAAGATAGCTACTTTGGTTTAAAATCTGTAAGTGCTATCATGTCCATAACTGATAAAATCGTGAAAGCCACTTGTATCGGTTGGTTTATATAGAAATACTTATTCTCTAATTTCTAATATAGGAGCCGAACTAACAATTCAAATATAATACGTCATTCATTCAAATAGGTCCCAAGACTTGCACAGAATGTGCTTTTCCTAAGTGCCCTACAACCTGCGGATATGACGGTGAAGTAAAGGGCTACCACGATTGCTCATGGAAAGATAAGTTAGAATTAACTGACGTTAACATTGATATTCATTAATAGTATAAGATATATTGATAGTTTACAGTACTAATTAATATATTCATACTTTACCATAACCATCATAATTCACTTATTTAGTTGTTTTATTAATACAGTGGCGATATGAAGTTCTCTCATGAGTTTTGTGGAATTAAAAAATGCCACACCGATGCTTGCACTACTACCACGGAAGCTACTACCACGGAACCTACTACTACTACCGAGGCCACGACCACAACCACGCCCATCAAGGGAGGAGTTGATTGCTCCAAGTGTGACTTTACTAACGGAATCATCTGGAGGCCGGATGTGAAAAATTGTCATGGGTTTGTAGAAATAATATTATAAACATATTTTTTATTTCGTTAATAATATTGTAACTTGTCTTAAATAGTAAATACATAAGATAATAATAAACAATAACATTAATACTCTAAAATGTTAGAAATTCTAATGTTTACAAACTTTCAAATAGATATTTTGTTTGCGAACCTACCGCTCAAAAGGGAGAGTACAGGGTAACTAGAATGTCTTGCGGTGAACTCTTCTGGAACCAAGACTACCACACTTGTGACTACAAGCCAACTGGAAACTGTAATCCTAATGCCGACCCTATTACTACCATAAAAATCAACAAAAGTACTGGTTAGTCGAAGTAACTCATATTATTTCATTCATATTTATTTTAATTTATATGTTATGTTATTCATTTATTTGTAATACAGCTAAACCAATCTGCCCATACGAGACCAACCCAGCTGATAATCATCAATTCAGAAGCAAGGTATGTCTATTTTTAGTACAACCACATTAGTCAAATAATAAATAAAAATCTAAATAATTTTAAATAAAATATTAAATAAATATATTATGAAATTAATTATAAGATTTTATAATTACATTCAGAGAAGATAAAGTATTAAAATGTATTATAAGAATATTTATTAAGTCATTATTGACATTTTAATTAGATTAATATTAATTATTCATTTATTAAATTCATTTCAGTCTGTTACCGAATACCAAACTTGTCCCGTCGGATTAATTTTCAATGATACCCCCGAAACCTGTACATGTATTCGTGGAGCTGACTTTACAGTAGAACCATGCGATAGCTCCATGCTCCTTCACTTCCCTTACGACAAACATCTTGATGACGTTACCTGCAACAAAGCCAAGAGTGACCAAGTTGGTAGCGGAAAGGTCGTGTTGGTAGATGACGCCGTTCGAGGAAAGGTTGCGGCATTCAACGGAAAAGGATATCTGGAAGTACCTTTCATTAGAACTTACTTCGCTGGAAACACTGTCACGGAGTTCTCAATTTCTCTTTTCTTCAAAGCAACTTCTGGTTAGGAATATATTAATTTTATATGTATTTATTCTTTGATATATCAATAAACTATATTTAATATTTTGCTTACATATTTATTGTTCCGTAAATCAGTTTCAACAAAGGGTGCACTCGTCAGCAATGGTGACTGCAAAGAAACTTCATCATTTGAAACTGGATACTCTAACGGAAAGCTTTATCAAGAAGGAACGACAACTGTAAACAATGTTGTCTCTACAGGAATTAAAGTAAGTAATGGAATATTGAAATTATTCCATGGTTTTAAAATATATATTTTAAGTAATTATTCGAGATATACTATAATTAATCTAATTTATCAAATATAGTCAGTGACCAGTGGTACATGGAACCATGTTGCCTGGGTATACAGTGGAGCAACTCTTAAGTTGTACTTAAATGGCGCTGAAGTGAGCTCTAAAGTCTTGACTGGAGCTATTACTAACAACGATGTCCCAATGGATGTTGGAGCTAGATGTGGTGAATTCTACCACACCGGACTTATTGATGAGGTTATATATATATATATATAATTAATGATATATTGTTATTAAATTAGGGTGAGTAGTTCGATATCATCTATACATAGATTATATTTAACTTTTAAAATCTAATTATGATAGGTAGATGATAGATATATAAGAGTATTTAGGTGGGGCCCAGTAATGGATAATAGTATTGTGTTGGGTATGATATGGATATCGAGGAACTAATTGTAATGTATTGTAGCGTATCTTTTAAAAATTATGAAATAAATTTTAGTAGAGTCAAATTAATACCTAGAGAATTTAACTTGTTAATTAGTATCTTTAGGTTTACGGTATTTAAAGTCGATAAATGTTCAAATTGAAAAAATTGTATTGGTATGTTATTCTCATATTTATATATATATATATATATATATACATATATATACATATTATATACATATATATTATACTAAACATTGACATATTAATACAGGTGCAAGTTTACGCACGGGCATTGTCCGCCGTTGAAGTCCTCGCTCTCTCCAAACAATGAGTAGTAGAATACAATGAATGACATAAAGATAAAATGTAAACGATGATGACAGAAAGAAAATATTATAATTATTATAGAACTTATGAAAAAAAGAAATCAAAAAATAAATATAAACATCGAATATTATTTTATTTATCATGAAAACTAAATTAATGTATTGCAATTTGTATAAGTATATATATATATATATATATATATATATATATATATATACATATGATATGAATACATTTTGAGTAGTATTTTTAACATTAAATAATTTTAAATTAGATATAAGTATATTATAATTCTTATTATATTTATAATATTAGACTTCTTGAATAATAATATATATTCAGCCGATGCAGTAAAACAGATGCTCCTCACCCTTATTTAATAACAATATATCATTATATATATATATATATATATATAACCTCATCAATAAGTCCGGTGTGGTAGAATTCACCACATCTAGCTTCAACATCCATTGGGACATCATTGTTAGTAATAGCTCCAGTCAAGGCTTTAGAGCTCACTTCAGAGTGATAAAATACATGATAATACAAGTAATAAAGTAATAATTTATATAACAATCGTGTAAAAAAAACCTTGGATAAAACGTGTATTTTTTTCACAAAATATTGTGTAAAATGTACTGTTTGCACGAGAATTAGACTATTGTTAAAAACTAGGTTAACACGCGTACAAACAACTTTACAAACAACTTATGTTAGCACGCGTAAAAAACCTGGGTTAACACGCATACAAAAACAAATGGAAAAAAATATTGGTTAAAAAGTGTTATAAAACACACAATAACACAAGTAATAAAGTAATATTTCAAAATAAAAAAAAAATATATGTATTCAATTTATTTATTTATTTTTAGAATTATTTTCAAGTTTCGTAAAAAGTGTCGAATCGCCTAGCAAAGAATCACTTGATATCTTTATTGAAGATTTCTTTGTGGCATCTGCGTAAAAATAACATGTGAAATATATATATATATATATATATATATATATATATACATAGATATACCATATTATGTTATATATACATATGATATAGTATATATATATATACTATACTTTATATATTTATATTCTATTTATATGAAAATAGTATTTAAATGTCGAAATACTTAATTATGTATTATCTAAAATAATCTACTTCGTAGTATGGTCATATATATAATATATTTAGTATACAATAATTCGATATATAATGTTACCATTATACTAACGAAATATAGTCTGCGCACACCTTTCTTTATAAAGAAACGTCGTTCTCCCTGCCCTGAAAGAACACCATACATCTTCATTGAAACGAGTATTTATCTATGAAATTTTAATTATAAGTTAATATACTATGTTAATCTTAATCATGTTATTTGATAACAAAATATATATTACCTATAGTACGTACTCTTATGATATATATATATATATATATATATATATATATATATATATATTGCTTGTTCATTTTAAATGTATATAAATTAATATAATAACAAAATAAAACATGATATAATTTATTTTTATTATATTAATTATTACTATTTATTAAATATTATTTAGTAACCATTTTCTCAAAAAAATCTATTTTCACGATTAATCTCCAGAATCTCGAAATTGTCCAATGTCGTCATTATTCCAATATTCCAATATTGAGGTGTAGATGATTCTATTTAATAGATATGCATATATTTATAAACATAGGAAATATATATTTCATATTATATAGAATATTTATTAAAGTAAGCTTATTAATTCAAATAAAATTAAATAAAATATGAATATCATTAATATATCATTTACAATATGATGACTCATCAATGTTGAATCATAGTAAACAATATATTAAGAATTATAAAATCGCTTGAAAATATATACCTCAATTAGATTCCAATGTAATAAAACTAATAAATTTATTATTTATTATTAAGTTGTATATTTAATTAATTATATATATATATATATATATATATATATATATATGAATATATATATGTATATATATATATATATATATATATATATATATGTATATATATATATATATATATATATATATATATGCGTGTCACTTATGTATCATACAATTAGTTATCAATGATCATATATCATTACATGATAATGAATACATATTATCTATATTTTCTACCTGTTTTAAAAATCAAAATGATAATGACAAATTAACTAATGAAAAAATTAATCATAAAAAATCACTTATTTTAAGCAGATCAAGCCGAAATATTCGGCATAGATAAATAACTTGGAATGCCTTAGACATCCTAAATAAGTTCATAATAACAGTACTATTAGGGTGAAACTGATTTATGACAAATAAAATATTAATTTATTATGAATCACTTCTATTATTTAATAATAGACATTCCATACTACTGAGTGATTAAATTACAATACCAAACTAGATTAAACTATATTTATTAATGGGCAATTCAATCTTATATTATTATTCATTCAATAGATCTAGATACATTATGATATTTTCTGATTTTAATTAATATGCTTGAGAATTTAATAAGTAGTGTTTTGTGATCAATAACATAAATAAAGTAAGTATATAATATATAACCCGCAATGCTAATATACATATTCGACTCCAAATGATACCATGTAGCGATATAATAAATGATTTGCTCAATTTAGACATACGTGTTTGAATATAACGATTAATATTAATATGTTATTAGTCACTATTTTTATCATTTGTTATAATACCTTAATTAATGTCATCATATGAGGTATAGAATACTAATTTACGAGGGAAAATATTTTTAAAAATGTCCAGTTAATTTATCTATTTTATTATATTATAATTTGATGGCGTGATTCTGGGTTCAGTTGATTAATATTAAACAACCAACACCAATATATATAGAATGCGGTGATAAAAGATTTGTAATCATTTATTTGATAAATAATGATTTGCAACTACTTTTAAGACTAAGATTATTTGTGTTAAGATTATTTATGTATATTATAGAAAATGATGTTGACAATTTTATGTAATTTAAAAAAGTATGTTTCTTCATTTTACATATTTATATTTACATTTTTAGTCTTTAATAAATATGCTCTAAAATGTAAGTCGATATTAATAATTTTATTATATTTTTTACACAATGTTAACTTTTATGAAATATTCGGTGGAAATAATTTAAGAATAATAATAATAATAATAATAATAATAATAATAATAATAATAATAATAATAATAATAATAATAATAATAATAATAATAATAATAATAATAATAATAATAATAATAATAATAATAATAATAATAATAATAATAATAATAATAATAATAATAATAATAATAATAATAATAATAATAATAATAATAATAATAATAATAATAATAATAATAATAATAATAATAATAATAATAATAATAATAATAATAATAATAATAATAATAATAATAATAATAATAATAATAATAATAATAATAATAATAATAATAATAATAATAATAATAATAATAATAATAATAATAGATCATGAACACTAAATCAACTAGGGTGTCCCTAGAATTCTATGTTTTACTAAGAAAATTGCAGAATTAATATAATTGTCCATATTATCGTTCGAATCAGCATAGGATGATGGTGATATATATAATAATACAGATTACAATGTATGTTTAAATTTTAGATATCTCTAGACGTTATTGCAAATATTTTATTCGTTAAGAATGAAATATAAATAATTACTTATACTTAAAGTAATCAAAAGTATATACAATATGTTAAAATCGAATTGATATTAATTTATATAAAATATACTACTAGATATTTATGTGAGTTATCTTGAATAGTAGAATCAATGATGGATTTATTTACATAGGAGATCATAACTGAGACTAATCATATGGGAAGACACGAGAAGAGAAATATGAATTATGATAAGTTCGTAATATTTGAGGATCGTGCGTACATATCGGAGTGGTTTTCTATGGCAGAGGAGTATTTAAAACTCTAGCGTATTAAAGGATTGTGCTGAGGAGATATTATAAGAAAGATATAACGTTTTAATTCAATAAAAGAAAGGTGTAGAAAGATGAGAGTTTGAAGTATTAAATAAGATCGTGAGAAGAATATAGAGATAGATCGTATTACATAATACTCTGATGGGATATTAAGATTGGGGTTTGGGTATAAGATAAGTGTAGTGGTTATGTTATGAGGGTAGATAGTATACAATGGCAGAAAAGAGCACAATTGAAATATTATCAAGGAGAGATGATGTATATGTATTTATTTATACAAATAAGCAATACAGATTCTCAAAAGTGTGTAATTGAAGTAATCCAATAAATACTAACAATAGTTATAATATAAATTTATAATGCACATAATGTAATTAGTTTTAAATGTTAATATTTAAATAATTAAATATTCTAATTAATTTAAATTTTGGGCTAAATAATGATTAGTATAATTCTAGAAGAAGGTAGTTTATTTAATTATGTATATTATTATTAATATTATAATTATATAATTATGTAGTTTGAAAAAGAAATGTAAATTCAATTGTTTACATAAAAAATTTATATATATAATTTCATTTAATAAATTTGAGTTTTTAAATAGGAAATATAGATTAAACAATATTGTATATAAACATTTTAGTTCCTGTTAAATATAAAACATATAATAATAATATAAATAATCAAATCAACTATTTTCTTCTAAAATTATACTCATCCTTAATTAATTTGACACAACATTAAATTTATTAGATGAATAAATTAACTAAATAAGTTCACATTAAAAATTAATTACTTTATATATATTATAAATTTACATTATTATAACCATTGTTATTATTTATTTTTTTACTTCAAGTACTAACTTTAGTGATTCTTCATTGAATATTTGTATAAATATAAACATATAAATGTATACATATAAATGTATACATATAAATGTATACATATAAATGTATACATATAAATGTATACATATAAATGTATACATATAAATGTATACATATAAATGTATACATATAAATGTATACATATAAATGTATACATATAAATGTATACATATAAATGTATACATATAAATGTATACATATAAATGTATACGTATAAATGTATACATATAAATGTATACGTATAAATGTATACATATAAATGTATACATATAAATGTATACGTATAAATGTATACATATAAATGTATACGTATAAATGTATACGTATAAATGTATACGTATAAATGTATACGTATAAATGTATACGTATAAATGTATACGTATAAATGTATACATATAAATGTATACATATAAATGTATACGTATAAATGTATACATATAAATGTATACATATAAATGTATACATATAAATGTATACATATAAATGTATACATATAAATGTATACATATAAATGTATACATATAAATGTATACATATAAATGTATACATATAAATGTATACATATAAATGTATACATATAAATGTATACATATAAATGTATACATATAAATGTATACATATAAATGTATACATATAAATGTATACATATAAATGTATACATATAAATGTATACATATAAATGTATACATATAAATGTATACATATAAATGTATACATATAAATGTAAACATATAAATGTATACATATAAATGTATACGTATAAATGTATACATATAAATGTATACATATACATGTATACGTATAAATGTATACATATAAATGTATACATATACATGTATACGTATAAATGTATTAATATAAATGTATACATATAAATGTAAAACAATACTTTTTTATTGTGTACTAAATGTGAAATGATAAAGCATATTAATTAAAATTAGCAGATATCATAATGTATCTATATATATTTAATAAAATAAAAGAATGAATAATAATCTAGAATTTAATTGCCCACTAATAAATAAAGTTTTATATAGTAGGGTATTATAATCTGATTACTCATTTGTATGGAATGTCCATTGTTAAATAATAGAAGTGATTAATAATAAATAAATCAATTATCTGTAATAAATAAGTTTCATGCTAAAAGTAGTGTAGTTATGAACTTCTTCATAATTTGTATGGCATTATGAGTGATTTTTCTATGCCAAAATATATTTTATACAGGTGAATTACGTGATTTTTTATGATTCATTTTTCTATTAACTTCCGATATAATCATAATTAATCGATGGTGGATACGAGCAATTAATGAATAGTTTTATTATACCTTCATTGTTGTTTTATCATATATCGGTCAGTTTTAAACAGAGAAAAATCCGTATAGCATATTTATGTTTACATTAGTGCTGACCCAATTACTTCATCTCAAGATGATAAGATTTTCATAACTATCTTATAAAAATATGTAGATATATGTTTAATATTTAAACCTACTAATTCATCTATAATACACAATCTTTTCATTACTGAGAAGTTGTGTCGGGTGTCTTACCTTTTCAATATCTTATTATAAATTCTCAAATAAACTTCGTATTTCCTCAAATATTCATTCAAACTTAGCTACCTATTCACCTACTTGATAATCATAATTCTCTAATCGATTACAGTTGAAGTTATTCACGAGAACTTTATCTCTCCATGAAATCAAGTAATTATCATCTTAATAGCCAGATTTTGTATAGATTAGTTACCATATTTTTGGTAACATCAAAGCATTAATATTTCATTTATTTTTATTTATGTACAATAAAGTATTACTTGCATTAACTCGACGTCTTAGGATATTATTAGATTAGATTGTAAGTAACATATGAATACTTCATAGTGATATATTTATTTGGATTATTTTTTGTATAGACCATATATTATTAAATATTTTAAAGTTCTTGAGTGAATTAAACAAAGATAATTTTCATTTTGTCTGGAAAACTTCAATTATTTAAACAAAGATTTAAATTATGGTATAGAGGATTAATTAAGTTGGGCGAAACTTTTTATAATTTCAAAATTTAATTATTAAAGATTTTTAGGTTTTTAATTAAATTCCTTTATTAAATCAATAATTTATTTTTTGTTATAGTTTATAAATAATATAAATTAACAACACCTAAGAAATTGGTATCCTACGTTATTTAAAAATATTATAATTATTTATAGAGATATCATTAGTAATTAAAATAGTATCATTATTCATCATGATGTTATCATTATCATTTAAATTATAAATATTAGGTATCCATTATATTATCAAATTATCAATTTGTTCAGCAGTATTCAAATAAAGATTATAGAAATTCCGATAATAAATTGATAAATACAATCTGAAATTTCAGTTAAATAATTAACTTAATACTAATTTTTGTTAATGAATTATTATTACTAATTATTTGTTTAAATTATTTGTTTTATTGATTTATCTTTATTTTTATTCTTTTTATTAGCCTCTTAATTAAATTTCAGTATTGTATTTAAGTAGTACATTTATTTATTTAATTTTGAAAATAGTTATATTTTTCTTTTGTGAGAATTGATTTTAGCTTTTTTATAAGTTTTGTTGGTTTAGATTCGTTTTGAAAAGTTTTATTATTTAAATAGTTTTTATATCATTTATACTCTTTTATTACATATTTAAGCGATTTATTAATTCATTTATATCTATTTTATTTTACAATTGTATTTTCTTAACTATCACAATATTTTACAATGTCGTGAATTTATGAATATATTTTAATATCTGCTTTACAACATATAGTGAATAACAATTAATTATTCTAATATTAACGAGGAATAGATTATTATTGAGGGTTTACATTTATATATACTTTTTAGAGTTGTGTGTCTTTTCTATAGTTTAAAATTATAACGCTTAAAAATATATATAAATGATCAGTTAAGTTTATTTCAAGTATTCCTAATTTTTAATTTTTACCAAGTTTTTTTACACAATTGTTTACTGGGCTATTTCAAGTATTCCTAATTTTTAATTTGATCTAGTTAGTGGTTACAAATAATGATGTAACTTATTTCAATGTTTTATTAATGGGAGTTAGTTATTTCTGTAGGATTTTTAATATGAAATATGTTTGTGTTGTAAATCATTTGGATAGGAGATCATATACTACGGTTTAGTTATAATATAGAGTAAATGTGTAAAATTAATAAAAAATAATACTTTATTATATGAAATATAAAAAATAATGCGATGGTATTGCGTTGATTTTTGACTTTTTTGCTTTATATCTGATGACAAAATAGTGTTGATGACCGAAATATGGTAATCTATACCACATCCGGTTGTCTAGATGATAATTGCTTGATTTCACGGGGAGGTAGTGTTCTCGTAAATAATTTCAACTGTAATCGATTAAAGGATTGTTATTATTATTGTTATGAGTCGATAAGAATAGTTGAGGAAAACGGAGGTTTTATTGAGAATTGAGATTAAGATATTGAGTAAGTGAGACAGTAGTTTGAACACGAGTATTATTGAAATGGAAGAGTATATCTTGTGGATGAGAAGATTAAATATAGTGAGTGGGTTGTTAAGTATGTAAGGAGAGATATTTAGTAAGTATTTTAGTTTTTGAAAAGGAATATACAGATGAGTTGTTAATTATTGAATAAGAATTGCATTATTTACGCAACGTCACGTTATTCTAGAATATGATATAAGATAAAGTTTATTCTCACAATAAGTTTATGAGATCAGTACACCTAGATAAGGAAGCAAGTTGTAGATCAAGAGATCCATTACTAACATCATCAATACAGCCGGAGAAGTAACAAGAATCACACAGTTTACCGATGGTCAGAGGTGCGTCCGTATTCGCCATAAAACCTGCATTACGAAATGTGGTCTACTTTTTATATTTATTTTATCCGGTTTATTGTTTATATTCTAATATATCCTTTATACTTTATACACTATACTATATATGGTTACCTTTATCCATTACATTATAGTAAGATAAGACAGAATTACATAATGACCTATATTATATAGTTAAGTATGTAGATTAATGTATTACAACTAAGGTAAACATCGTACTTATGAATAATTTTCTCCGATTGTATTAATAACCATTCTCTTACATTGAAATAGTTTTTACTGAAGAGATATAGAGATTTATCATAACAATATCAAGTTGGTACTTACCAGTTGCTTTAGTGGTTTGGCTTAGCCGTCCATTAAGGTAGACTTTCAAGTTGGATCCATCATAGACCCAGGCAGCGAATTGCCACTTGTTGATTTCCTATAAAAGTATGTGTTAATTTCTTCCCATTTATCACAATAACTATAACTTTTTCTCAAAATTGATTTCTAAAGATTGATTTAAATATCTCTTCTATATATATATACATATATATATATATATATATATATATATTCTACATTAATTCTTTACAATCTAGTTACTATACTCACCGAGTTGATATCTTTGCTCGTACTTTGTTTCAGGTTGGTAGTTACTGCAGCATAAAGTCGTCTCTGTGAAATTCTCAAACCCAACTCAAATCCGGCTCTGTCTAAACAGTCACCGTTGTGGACGAGACCAACGTGACTAATCTATATATGGGCAAGGTCAGAGGTTAGAAGGTCAGAGGTTAGAAGGTATATCAGAGAAAGAGATACGCGATTTGTGGTTTGGGACTTTATAAATTTAAAAGGAATACGAATATATATCTACATATATTTACTTAACGAAATATTATTTACGATTTAGTTATACATTGTTAAATAATATCGATTGAATTAGGAAATGAATGAATTCATGAAGATAGTTACTTAAGATAAAGTTAATGATGTTATATACCATACATTGAAAATATTATAAATTAACTTACTATCAAATACGATATTGATGTGGGTTATAATGTATTCTCTATTGTATTTTGAGCACGTACTGCCTTCGTTACTAACGTTGTTAACTACATTGGCCTTGAACCAAAGTGTAACTGTGAACTTGGTGACCTCGCGACCCGCAAACCACTTGCGCATGAAAGGAACCTGCGGACATAACGGATTCTATTATTATCGATATAAACTTCAATTATTTATATTATTATTTATACTCGATAATATAAAATATCTTAAATGAGAAGAAATATCCCAACTTATTTTTAGGTATACATATAACATGTATCTCACTAACGTATTCTTGAAATAGTACCCATTACCATACCCATACCTATACATATTACTATTGTGGATCAATATCAACACTAACTAGGCTTCTATAACCTCGCCCTTATTCTACACTCCATTTCACTTCCACTATATTCCCCACATTATCCAACTCTTACCTCGATGTGCGAGTGTCCGGCGAAGCAAGCGAAAGCTTTTCCATTGTTTTTCACGATATCGCTACCGCTACCGTAGTTGATACCTTTAGCCATCGAGCATCCCACGTCGTCGAAATGCGAATCGAACGGGAAGTGCAACATGGGATCCTGTTTGCACGGTTTCACTGAAAGGGCGTGGCTTAAATTAATGGCGGACATAGCGTATATCATGTTATCATATTAGCGTGTATTCTTCTAGTGTTATATAACAATGGGCGTGGCTAGTAAATATGGCATAGTTCTAGTTTATAGGAATAGTGTACGTAATAATAATTATTGATATACTTATATATTAATTAATTAAATTGTTGAAAATTCAAGAAAGTCTATTTATGTTATAAAATAAAATAATCCAAGGCTATTTATCTATACTATGTATCTATAAATCTTCTTTAATACATGATATACTATTATTTCATAGTACACTATAGCTGATATCTATTTTTAATAATTAGAAATCTTAATAGAAATAATGTATCATAAGTATCAGAATTTTGATATCATTATAAGAGTTTCTTTATATATGTACTCACCGTACTTTCTAGTTGTAGTCTTTAAATTTGTTCCGGATGTAGTTCTATACGACGTTTTAGAATTTATTTTAGAGGTAGTCTTATAAGTCACTTTAGAGGTTGCAGGTGAAGTTGGGGAAGGAGTTATCATTTGACATCCGGTTGCGGGGTAACGTACGCAAGTTGCAAATTCTTGGCTCCAAAATAACTCTCCGCAATCGACATTGAATACTCGAAACCTGGGAGAATAACATTCGTTATTGGAAATATCGTATTGTATTATATCTACAGTTATAATGATGTAATTTCCAAGAATAAAATAACTTATACTAGTATTTAATGAATACAATAAATAAAAGACAAACGATATATTCCGATAGTAAATTTATCGATTGAGAATGGAACTAATGTGAAAAAGACATTATTATCAAATGGTATGAAAAAATTACTTGGCATTAAACTAAATTATTACTGAAGTCTCCAAGGTGGATAAGAAAATCACATTATCAGATTGTTGTGGTTGTATACTAACTTATGGTTTGGCTGGGGAACGCATATGTAGTACTTGTGGCAGTTAAATATATCTGGTAGCCAGTTCTGCCCATGAGAGAAGGCACATTTCAAGCAATTTACAGGATTGACGAATATCTCTGTGAAAATGACCTAAGATTATATAAACTTCACATAAAAAACAAAATCGGATATCAAATTGTAATTATTTACCAAAGATTTTATTTTGTATTAATTTTTATATTATATTTAGTTTTCATCACTTTGAATGAATATTTTACAATTTGTATTAATGAAGATCCATTAGCAACAATTTGTTTAACCTATATATTTACTAGATTGTTTAGTATGTTTATTTATGTTAAAAACTGATTATATTTTATATAGTAGTCCGTGTTATTATATTTACCTGGTGTAGTAACCGGAGCTTCTGTTGTTGTCGTGGTAGTGGTAGTTGTAGTTGTAGTAGTACATTCCGCCTATTGTAATCAGGAAATATATATGAGAATTATGTTTATGTAATATTTCATTATATAATATTGAGAAAATAAGAATTTAGAAGAAGTTGATAGATTAAGATTTGAAGGAATATGCGAAGTCATTTATAAGAGGAAGATAGGAGAATTACAAGGAAACATTTATTTGCAAATAAGAAGTTTGAGAAGTATTATATATAGAGAATGATGATGAGTATGGATTAGTTGTAAATATAGAAGACTGTGATACATAGTTGCAGGTATATGAGAAATAGAAGGAGGATGAGATAAGAAGAGTACATTAATTAGTAAATAAAATAGAGAGGAAAGGAGAATATTGAGATAAGCAACCCGATGAGTAATATATTATGAATATGAATCTAACGATGCAAAGTTTATATTCGATGTACTCTATCCATTCCACGCCATAATTACACATTCGCTTTCTGGACTTCAGTCCTTTCTGAGAGCAATTTTCACCCTCGCATGCGCCATACTCCGACCATCCCCGACATCCGTAAAACTGGGCTGAATTGAAAGAGAGTTGATCATTAATCAAGTACAATGAACTAATTTAATTATTTTTCAATTAATTAATAATATAATACTAAGCAAATAACTATATGTTGTGTATTACCTTCAGTTGTTTTAGTACCCTCCGTCATTGCTGCAAGTTGCAACATCATAACTGTAACCAATGCTAGGTATATTTTATTGATAGGCATACTGAAAGTGATTCTATATATACAAATGTTTTAGATTCTTGACTTGAGTTGAATTACTAGACTTATTCACTTGATTGTTATTTATGCGATTGATAGTTAGAAAGCAAAACTTCGCTTTTATACTCGGCAACTTAGTATAACTCCATTTTAAAATAGCCATCACTCGTTAATATTCTATTTATAATCTTAGTTAGAACTGGAGAAATTGCCGATGACGTAGATGGAATTCTCTTTCTTGCTTAATTGATTATGAAATCGGGGTGATAAATCATAAATAATAATCCTTAATTTAGTTATATTTAAATATCATCATACTGTTTAATGTTGATTAAATAAAATTCCATCATTAACTTAATGTTTGAAGTTTAAAAATAATATATTTATATATTCTTAGACAACCAAGTTTAAAATATATTAATTTACTGGGTAAATGTATACCAATTAAGGATATTTTAAATTAGCATATGTTATTACTTTATGTAACGTTATTTAATCTATAATTTATAAAAAAAATTATAAATACAATACCATCATTGCTTTTCAAATTATTGATTACTTCCACTGTAGAACTAATTTATTATTATTATTAATATTATTATTATTATTATTATTATTATTATTATTATTATTATTAATATTATTATTATTATTATTATTATTATTATTATTATTTAATTGTTTATTATTATTATTATTATTATTATTATTATTAGTATTATTGTTATTATTATTATTATTATTATTATTATTATTATTATTATTAGTAGTAGTATTATTATTATTATTATTATTATTATTATTATTATTATTATTATTATTATTATTATTATTATTATTATTATTATTATTATTATTATTATTATTATTATTATTATTATTATTATTATTATTATTATTATTATTATTATTATTATTATTATTATTATTATTATTATTTATTATTATTATTATTATTATTATTATTATTATTATTATTATTATTATTATTATTATTATTATTATTATTATTATTATTATTATTATTATTATTATTATTATTATTATTATTATTATTATTATTATTATTATTATTATTATTATTATTATTATTATTATTATTATTATTATTATTATTATTATTATTATTATTATTATTATTATTATTATTATTATTATTATTATTATTATTATTATTATTATTATTATTATTATTATTATTATTATTATTATTATTATTATTATTATTATTATTATTATTATTATTATTATTATTATTATTATTATTATTATTATTATTATTATTATTATTATTATTATTATTATTATTATTATTATTATTATTATTATTATTATTATTATTATTATTATTATTATTATTATTATTATTATTATTATTATTATTATTATTATTATTATTATTATTATTATTATTATTATTATTATTATTATTATTATTATTATTATTATTATTATTATTATTATTATTATTATTATTATTATTATTTAATTATTTCAACTAAATATTTCATAGAAGTTAACATAGTAAAAAATATAATAAAATTAATATAAAACCTATATTGACTTACATTTTAGATGATAGTTATTAAAAATTAAAAACTATATATAAATATGTAAAAGGTAGAGACATATATTTGTTGTCAACAACTTTTAAATAATCTATATTAAAACTAAAAATCTTATTCATGAAAATTTAAGAATCTTAATTAATAGATTAGTTGCTATTATTTATCAAACTAAATCGTATTCATTCATAATTACCTAATTCTGGTATATATGGGTTTTGGTTAAATAACCAAAACCCATATATAGGTCTAAGGTGATTAAATCATGTTATTACTATATAGCTGGTATCATTGTGAGTCGAATATGTATGTTAACATTGTAGTTTATATATTATATAGTTTCTTTATGTATTTGATCACAAAATACTTCTTATAAAATTCTAATTTAATTTAATTCAGCAGATATCTTAATGTACCTAGATATAATTAATAGAATAAATGAATTAATAATAATCTAAGATTTAATTACCCATTATAGTTTACTCAGAGAATTGTTTTTAATTTGATTACTCATTAATATGGAATGCCGAAGGTTAAATAATAGAAGTGATTCATAATTAATTAATCATTTGTCATAAATCAGTTTCACCCTAATAGTAGTGCAGTTATGAACTTATTCATAATTTGTATGGCATTCCGAGTGATTTATCAATGGCATATCAAATATATGTAATCAATTTGAAATACGTTATTTTTTATGATTTATTTTTTCTATTTTATTTATCATGACTAAATTATTTGTTATTATCATTATTATTTCAAAATCAGACGTCACGTAGAAATATAAATTATATATACTCGTTAACATGTGATGACATATGATTGTTGCTAGGTAAGTATATGATACACAAGTGACAAGCTGAATGTATGCTAAAATGGTACTTTATTTGTTTAATTTGGATCTTAATTGATGTATCTTGATTATAAAATTATCTACCTAAATTTACTGAAACATTTGTTAAATATGTATTATATTTATATACATATACATACACACACATATATACACATACACACACATACACATATACACACACCAATATACATACAAACATACATACATATATAAATATATATATATATATATATATATATATAAATATATATATATATATATATATATATATATATATTGCAAATAATAATAAACAATTAAATGAAGTTTCTTGGCATTATTATATATTGTTTTTTGAACTGAAAACAACATAATTATTCATTAAAAAATACATTCTGGATATTATTATTTATTATAAAATAATTATTAACGATTTTTTATTCCAACTTCGCTGTGTTTAATATATAGATATATTGTGATATACTTATAAATACAGAGCTATTTTGATATACTTATAAATACGATTAAAATGTATTACTTTTAATATATACTAATTAGTTATGTAACAATTAAATACATAAATAAACTATTCGGAGAAAATAAGATAATTAAATTATTTCAAATCTGTAAATAATACTTTTATTATTATACATGATATTTTGTACCGATAAACCGCACATTTTTAAATATTATGAATTGAGTGCCATTGGTGAATTGACAACGTAAATAATTTAAATTTTCGATCTCCTTTTTTTAAATCTAATTACATACGCAAATATTGAATGTAGAGTGGTCATTCACTTTGGAACTCGTTAAATCTTTAAAAATAATAAATTCTCTGTAATCATTTCGAAAAAACTTTAAACTATTATTTTTATAATCAATGGCATTCTATCTTTGATTTAGTATATGAGAAAATTGTACATACTACTTGATTTATGATATACCTTAAAATAATTTAATATTTTACATAATCTTACATTATCATTTTTAATTTTAAAATTATTAAATGATGTTTTTAATTGTACAAAAAGTACAATATAAAATTAATATAGTGCAAACAGCAAGTATAAAACATGAACATCATTTATTTATAATATTTGTTTCGAATTTTACTTTTACAATATTTGTGTTAAATTTTAGACTTTTTGTATTAATTAAAATATATCCATCTAGATAAGCTACTGATTCTAATATGGTCCCGGTATTTTATAATATACATATATATATATATATATATATATATATATATATATAAATATATATATATATATATAGCAAAATTCAATCATGCATTCAACTATATTGTTATTACTCATAATAAATAAATAAATAAATAAATAAAATTATATTTCTCCCTCACACTTTATCCCATCATGTTGATATATACACACACTTACACTCCATTTGATTATTAAGTATTGTGTAATATAAGAAATGTAAGATATGTCATGTAAGATAAATGATAATTTAAATAATTCTACAGAAATAATGATAATATCAATAGATTTTCTAACATTACATTAATTTTTAGTAATTAAATCATCATGCTATCAAATATTTCATACATTTATTACGTAATTAGATCGTTTAAAACCATTAGCGAGTTTAAATAATAGGTTGAATTGGTAATTAGAATATCTCACGATTTGCACTTTAATTTTTTATTAGAGATTATATATTGACTTTATTTGAATATTTATTGATGAAAAGGTCATAAAGGCAGTAAATACCATACGAATTTTAATTATCAACATCGTTATATAATTAATATAATATACCACAAGTTCCAGTGAATATTAAATAATAGGCTCATCATCAATACTTTAATACGACTTTATATAAATATCCATTGTTTTCTAATTGTGATTTTTATATTACAATTTGTTTCATAATATATTGATTCCCTTGGAAGCTGATTTAATTATTAAAATTCTTATATAATTATTTTAAATAAAACATAATTAATATATATTTAAATACGAACACAATATATTTTCTCTTTTATTATACACTCTTATATCATCTGATGTACATCGTTTAATAATAGTAAATATTTAAACTTCAATGTAAAATTATGTTTAAAATTAAGAAAAATTAATGTAATTTTTTAGCCATAATCATATAGTATAATATTTATTATTATAGTTTTAATATAATCTTACTACACAGTGGTAATACACAATATTAATAAGTTCAGATTTCATAGATCTATTAGATAAACTATAAATTATATATCTTAAATTTCTCACAAAGTTATACATAATATATACAACATAAACTATAATATGAAGAAATATCATATATAATATACGATCGAGTCAACTTCCATACTTGTGTATTCGTGTATTTAATATACTTAATCATACAATTAATATTCATTTATATAAATATAATAAATTAAATATCAATACAAAACTAAACACATTTAATAAACATACAATAATTATAACACATGTAAGAATAATTAATTACATATCAATAAAAAACTAAAAATATTTAATAAACATATAATTAATATTCACTTATATAAGAATAATGAATTACATAGCAATAAAAAAAACATTTATATTACTAAAAACATTATTATCCCAGATTATTATATCAAGTAAACAAATGTATGCCAAATGAAAGAGGGTATACGGGGAGTATAAAATGTATGATGAAGGAGCTATGTAAGAGAGAAGTGTGGAGTAGATACTCTAAATATGGCCAGAGAGAATTATTCAGCTTACAAAAGACACCAATTTATGAATTCATGATAAGTAAGTAACTAAGCTATATCTAGCTCCCTCTATAAATATATATATATATTTATATATCAATCAATCTACTCTCCCTCTCTCCACCTCTCTCTATATACATACATTCATATATAGATACATCCTTATATACACCCATCCATCCGTCTATATATATCTAGCAATCTCAAACTTACTCTCAATGAAAATATATTAATTACGTTATTTTTTACAGCCGCTGTAATGAATATACATTCATGTAATAGGGAATACATTGTAAAGACAATAAATACTTTTTTACGGTCCTGACAGAAAACATCTCTTACAATTTTAAATTAATTTATTTCAAAATAAATATATAAACTAGTTATTTTAATCAGTCTGTTACTAGTAAATTATTTAAATGTTATATTTAATTGATCTTATACTCAAAAAAACATTCTTTCATCTTATAAATAATGATATTATATATACATTGGACGTATTTATTGATATATATATATATATATATTTTTTTTTTCCATTAATTGTTATATAAATTTAATCATGAAAATTCATATAACAATAATTATATTCTAGGATACCTAAATATTTCTTAAATACTTTTAATTTAATGACCCTTGGAGTTCTGCGATGATAACATTCTTAAGTTATATATTTATTATTTTAACAATCAGTTTTTAATATTCTTCACGGATCATCTGCAATATTATCCCCGAAAACTCGAATGATAAGAAATTGTTATTAATAATTTGTTGTGCCTAACACATAACATTTGTATTGTTATTTAACACCTATACATTTGTATTAAACACGTTATTTTGACACCTTGGTTTACTGGGGCTATATATATATATATATATATATATATATATATATATATATATACATATATATATATATATATTATAAAAGAAATGACAAGAAACTACCATTTCTTACAATATTAATACCTGTAACGTATCTATTTATTCCATTTAATATTAGATTTATTACGTATATGTGAAATAGTAATTAGTGTATTCGATTAGTATGGTATTTAAAGTTTTATTAATTTTTGTAAGATTGTTTTGTGGTCAACAAGGTCAAATTCTTTTAAAGCATCTAGATAACATGTATCGCAGAGTTTCTATAATTGTAATAGTTTATTATTTCTTTTCGATAATAATATTTATTCTTATTAATAATAAAACAGGATAGCTTGATCTACAACTAACTGCCTTATCTTGGTCTACTTATCTCATAATCTTGTTGTGAGAATCAACCATATCTAATATTCTAATAATGATATTTATATCATAATAGTCTGCAAGTATTATTCCGTAATCAGATTGTTACACTTGCAATTGTAAATATCGAGACGTTGCCAGTTTTTTTATGATCTGTACTCATCCTTCTAACAGGTGTGATAAAACGTTAACATCTAACATAATAAAAATAATGTTATAGTGAGATTGTATGCTTGAATCGGAACGAACTTTAAAAGAGTTTACGATGAACTAAATATTTACAAAGGGGAGTAATTTATTATTTAATTAACCTCCGATATAATCATAATCGATGGTGAGTACGAGCAATTATTGTTATCGTTTTATTATATCTCCTTTGTTATTCCATCATTTATGGGTCAGTTATAAATAGATACAAATCCGTTTAGCTTATCTATATTTACATTAATGCTGAATGGATCCCATCACTTCATCTCTAGTAGAGTTTTCATAATACTTTTATAAAAATATGCATATCCCTATTTTAGACTAGAATAACAATACGTTGTGTAAATAATGTAATTCTTATTCAATAATTAACTAGCTTACCAAACTTCCTAAATAACTTTTTTTCTTATATTAATAAGGTAATATATATATTATATATCAATAACTTTCACTACTATACGCTACATAACTATTTTAAGTTTTAAGTGATTATTGCATACAAAATGTATTATGTAAAATAAATCATTTATTTTTTTAAATAATATTCATTAAATTTTTAATAATTATTATTTAGTATATACACTTAACTTTATTTGTAATATTATATTTTTTTAGAAATTAAATAAATATAGTAAATAATTATGCCTAAGCGATTTAATATTAAATCATATAACAAATTGTATAAATTAGAAATTGTATAAATCGAACTAAATTAGAAGTAAATAACATGCATTTAGTAGCACCGATTCTGAATCGTATTCTAAGAATAAATAGCCATTATGTAACTATTGTGTTTAAAACAATACATCACATTATAAAACAATATATCTAATTTTACAATTTCATATTCTAGAGAAAATTTACATATCTAGTTATAAGAATATGAATAATAGTGATAATGTTAATTACAATAATTCTAATATAAATAATTTAGTAAATAATGATTTATTTAATTTAATTTTAATTAGTAAGCATATTTTAATAAATATACTATATAGTATAACATATATATTTCCTATATTTATAAATAAATACATATCTATTAAATAGAATCACCTACACATCAATATTTGAATATTGAAACAATGACGACATTGGGCGAAGTTCGAGGTTCTATAGATTAATCTTGTGAAAATTGATTTTTTGTGAAAATGGTTACTAAATACTATTTAGTAAATAGTAATAATTAATATAGTAAAAATGAATTATATCAAGTTTTATTTTCTTATTATATTAACTTATTTACATTTTAAAATAATAAACCTGCAATATATATACCATAATAGTATGTACTATAGGTAATATATGTTTTTTGATCAAATTATATGTAATACATTAATTATAATTATATTTCATTAGATAAATACACTTTCGTTACACTAAAGATGTATGATGTTCTTTCAATCGCACAGTACAGGGAGACGTATGACGTTAATTTATAAAGAAACGATGTGCGCAGACTATTTCGTTAGTAAAATTAAATAATGAATTATTGTATATAAAATATATTATATTTACGACCATACTACGAAGTATATTATTCTAGATTATACATAATTAAGTATTTCTATCTTTAAATTCTATTTTCATATAAATATATAAATAGTATATATATACCGTAGTATGGTATATATATATATATATATATATATATATATATATATATTTCACATGTTATTTTTACGCAGATACCATAAAGAAATCTTCTCTAAAGGATATCAAGTAATTCTATGCTAGGCTATTGGACAATTTTTATGAAACTCGAAAAGAATTCTAGAAATAAATAATTAAATTGAATAAATATATTTTTTTCTTATTTTGAAATATTACTTTATTACTTTATATATCATGTGTTATCTCATGTTTTTTTCCACTTATGTTTTTTTTCGCGTGTTAACCCAAGTTGTGTGTATGCGTTTTAACCCAGGTTTTAACTATAACCAATTCGCGTCTAAAAACGTACATTTTGCACAATATTTTGTCTAAAACAAAGTTTTTTTACAAGATTGTTTATTGGGCTATTTCAAGTATTCCTAATTTTTAATTTTGATCTAGTTAGTTGTTACAAATAATGATGTAACTTATTTCCATGTTTTATTAATGGGAGTTAGTTATTTCTGTAGGATTTGTAATATGTAATTGTTTTGTGTTGTAAATCATTTGGATAGGAGATCATATACTACAGTTAAGTTATAATATAGAGTAAATGTGTAAAGTTAATAAAAAATAATACTTTATTATATGAAATATAAAAAATAATGCGATGGTATTGCGTTGATTTTTGACTTTTTTGCTTTATATCTGATAACAAAATTGTGTTTATGACCGAAATGTGGTAATCTATACCACATCCGGTTGTCTAGATGATAATTGCTTGATTTCACGGGGAGGTAGTGTTCTCGTAAATAATTTCAACTGTAATCGATTAAAGGATTGTTATTATTATTGTTATGAGTCGATAAGAATAGTCGAGGAAAACGGAGGTTTTATTGAGAATAAGATATTTAGTAAGTGAGACAGAAGTTTGAACACGAGTATTATTGAAATGGAAGAGTATTTATTGTGGACGAGAAGATTAAATACAGTGAGTGGGTTGTTAAGTATGTAAAGAGAGATATTTAGTAAGTATTTTAGTTTTTGAAAAGGAATATACAGATGAGTTATTAATTATTGAATAAGAATTGCATTATTTACGCAACGTAACGTTATTCTAGAATATGATATAAGATAAAGTTGATTCTCACAACAAGTTTATGAGATCAGTACACCTAGATAAGGAAGCAAGTTGTAGATCAAGAGATCCATTACTAACATCATCAATACAGCCGGAGAAGTAACAAGAATCACACAGCTTACCGATGGTCAGAGGTGCGTCCGTATTCGCCATAAAACCTGCATTACGAAATATGGTCAACTTTTTATATCTATTTTATCCGGTGTATTGTTTATATTCTAATATATCCTTTATACTTTATACAATATACTATATATGGTTACCTTTATCCATTAAATTATAGTAAGATATAATTGCATAATGCCCTATGTTATATAGATTAATGTATTACAACTAAGGTAAATATCGTACTTATGAATAATTTTCTCCAATTGTATTAATAACCATTCTCTTACATTGAAATAGTGTTTACTGAAGAGAGAGATTTATCATAACAATATCAAGTTGGTACTTACCAGTTGCTTTAGTGGTTTGGCTTAGACGTCCATTAAGGTAGACTTTCAAGTTGGATCCATCATAGACCCAAGCAGCGAATTGCCACTTGTTGATTTCCTATAAAAAGTATGTGTTAATTTCTTCCCATTTATCACAATAACTATAACTTTTTCTCAAAATTTATTTCTAGAGATTAATTTAAATATCTCTTTTATATCTAAATATATATATATATATATATATATATATATATATATATATATATATATATATATATATATTTATATTCTACATTAACTCTTTACAATCTAGTTACTATACTCACCGAGTTGATATCTTTGCTCGTACTTTGTTTCAGGTTGGTGGTTACTGCAGCATAAAGTCGTCTCTGTGAAATTCTCATACCCAACTCAAATCCGGCTCTGTCTAAACAATCACCGTTGTGGACGAGACCAACGTGACTAATCTATATATGGGCAAGGTCAGAGGTTAGAAGGTATATCAGAGAAAGAGATACGCGATTTGTAGATTAACTTTATAAATTTAAAAGGAATACGAATATATATCTACATATATTTACTTAACGAAATATTATTTACGATTTAGTTATACATTGTTAAATAATATCGATTGAATTAGGAAATGAATGAATTCATGAAGATAGTTACTTAAGATAAAGATAATGATGTTATTTGCCATACATTGAAAATATTATAAATTAACTTACTATCAAATACGATATTGATGTGGGTTATAATGTATTCTCTATTGTATTTTGAGCACGTACTGCCTTCGTTACTAACGTTGTTAACTACATTGGCCTTGAACCAAAGTGTAACTGTGAACTTGGTGACCTCGCGACCCGCAAACCACTTGCGCATGAAAGGAACCTGCGGACATAACGGATTCTATTATTATCGATATAAACTTCAAATCTTTATATTATTATTTATACTCGATAATATAAAATATCTTAAATGAAGAGAAATATCCCAACTTATTTTGAGGTATACATATAACATGTATCTCACTAACGTATTCTTGAAATAGTACCCATAACCATACCCATACCTATACATATTACTATCATGGATCAATATCAACATTAACTAGGCTTCTATAACCTTACCCTTATTCTACACTCCATTTCACTTCCACTTTATTCCCCACATTATCCAGCTCTTACCTCGATGTGCGAGTGTCCGGCGAAGCAAGCGAAAGCTTTTCCATTGTTTTTCACGATATCGCTACCGCTACCGTAGTTGATACCTTTAGCCATCGAGCATCCCACGTCGTCGAAATGCGAATCGAACGGGAAGTGCAACATGGGATCCTGTTTGCACGGTTTTACTGAAAGGGCGTGGCTTAAATTAATGGCGGACATAGCGTATATCATGTTATCATATTAGCGTGTATTCTTCTAGTGTTATATAACAATGGGCGTGGCTAGTAAATATTGCATAGTTCTAGTTTATAGGAATAGTGTGTGTAATAATAAGTATTGATATATATATATATTAATTAATTAAATTGTTGAAAATTCAAGATAGTCTATTTCTGTTATACAATAAAATAGTCCAATCCTACTTATCTATACTATGTATATAGAAATCTTCTTTAATACACGATATACTATTATTTCATAGTAAACTTTAGCTGATATCTATTTTTAATAATTAGAAATCTTAATAAATATAACGTATCATAAGTATCATAATTTTAATATCATTATAAGAGTTTCTTTATATATGTACTCACCGTACTCTGTAGTTGTAGTCTTTAAATTTGTTCCGGATGTAGTTCTATAAGACGTTTTTGAATTTATTTTAGAGGTAGTCTTATAAGTCACTTTAGAGGTTGCAGGTGAAGTTGGGGAAGGAGTCATCATTTGACATCCGGTTGCAGGGTAACGAACGCAAGTTGCAAATTCTTGGCTCCAAAATAACTCTCCGCAATCGACATTGAATATTCGAAACCTGGTATTAGAAGTATCTTAATATGTGATATCTAAAGTTATAATGTTGTAATTTCCAAGAATAAAATAACTTATACTAGTATTTAATAAATACAATAAATAAAAGACAAACAATATATTCCGATAGTAAATTAATCGATTGAGAATGGAACTAATGTGAAAAAGTCATTATTATCAAATGGTACGAAAAAATTGCTTGGCATTAAACTAAATTATTACTGAAGTCTCCAAGGTGGATAAGAAAATCATATTATCAGATTGTTGTGGTTGTATACTAACTTATGGTTTGGCTGGGGAACGCAGATGTAGTACTTGTGGCAGTTAAATATATCGGGTAACCAGTTCTGCCCATGAGAGAAGGCACATTTCAAGCAATTTACAGGATTGACGAATATCTCTGTGAAAGTGATCTAAGGTTATATAAACTTCACATAAAAAACAAAATCGGATATCAAATTGTAATTATTTACCAAAGATTTTATTTTGTATTAATTTTCATATTATATTTAGTTGTCATCACTTTTAATGAATATTTTACAATTTGTATTAATGAAGATCCATTAGCAATAATTTGTTTAACCTATATATTTACTAGATTGTTTAGTATGTTTATTTATGTTAAAAACTGATTATATTTCATATAGTAGTCCGTGTTATTATATTTACCTGGTGTAGTAACCGGAGCTTCTGTTGTGGTAGTGGTAGTGGTAGTTGTAGTTGTAGTAGTACATTCCGCCTATTGTAATCAGGAAATATATATGAGAATTATGTTTATGTAATATTTCATTATATAATATTGAGTAAATAAGAAGTTGGGGAAGAATTTAGAAAAAGTTGATAGATTAAGATTTGAAGGAATATGTGAAGTCATTTATAAGAGGAAGATAGGAGAATTACAAGGAAATAATTATTTGTAAATAAGAAGTTTGAGAAGTATTATATATAGATAATGATGATGATTAGGGATTAGTTGTAAATATAGAAGACTGTGATACAGAGTTGCAGGTATATGAGAAATAGAAGGAGGATGAGATAAGAAGAGTACATTAATTAGTAAATATAAAATAGAGAGGAAAGGAGAATATTTAGATAAGCAAACCGATGAGTAATATATTATGAATATGAATCTAACGGTGCAAAGTTTAAATTCGATGTACTCTATCCATTCCACGCCATAATTACACATTCGCTTTCTGGACTTCAGTCCTTTCTGAGAGCAATTTTCACCCTCGCATGCGCCATACTCCGACCATCCTCGACATCCGTAAAACTGGGCTGAATTGAAATAGAGTTGATCATTAATCAAGTACAATGAACTTATTTAATTATTTTTCAATTAATTAATAATATAATACCAAGCAAATAAATATATGTTGTGTATTACCTTCAGTTGTTTTAGTACCCTCCACCATTGCTGCAAGTTGCAACATCATAACTGTAACCAATGCTAGGTATATTTTATTGATAGGCATACTGAAAGTGATTCTATATATACAAATGTTTTAGATTCTTGACTTGAGTTGAATTACTAGACTTATTCACTTGATTGTTATTTATGCGATTGATAGTTAGAAAGCAAAACTTCGCTTTTATACTCGGCAACTTAGTATAACCCCATTTTAAAATAGCCCCCACTCGTTAATATTCTATTTATAATCTTAGTTAGAACTGGAGAAATTGCCGATGACGTAGATGGAATTCTCTTTCTTGCTTAATTGATTATGAAATCGGGGTGATAAATCATAAATAATAATCCTTAATTTAGTTATATTTAAATATCATAAGACGTGTAATGTTGATTAAATAAAATTCCATCATTAACTTAATGTTTGAAGTTTAAAAATAATATATTTATATATTCTTAGACAACCAAGTTTAAAATATATTAATTTACTGGGTAAATGTATACCAATTAAGGATATTTTAAATTAGCATATTTTAATACTTTATGTAACGTTATTTAATCTATAATTTATAAAAAAAATCATAAATACAATACCATCATTGCTTTTCAAATTATTGATTACTTCCACTGTAGAACTAATTTATTATTATTAATAATATTATTATTATTATTATTATTATTATTAATATTATTATTATTATTATTATTATTATTATTATTATTATTATTATTATTATTATTATTATTATTATTATTATTATTATTATTATTATTATTATTATTATTATTATTATTATTATTATTATTAT
>OZ038318.1:4798010-4825510 GCA_964035775.1 Osedax frankpressi
CATTAATTACAGAATATAATAACTTTAAGATATTACGATTAATTGATCCGTGCAATGTTCTTGCATGCTCACTAGTTACAACTACGTAGTGTAATCTTTCTCCCAAATAATTTACAAACTTAATAAATCCAATAAATCCACATTGCGAATACTTGAATATTTACGGATTTACAAAATGTATTGAGAAATGATGAATCAGTTTATATTATCTTTTGGTAGATATACCGTTATAATTCAATAATTCTTTTAGTTTAACTTTTTAAGCTAACTTATAAAGTATCTATTGTTATTCTTTCTCATACTTCATATTAAATATCAAATTTAATTATCTTCTCAATTGTTCATTAATAATTTTATAATTTATAGTTATATTGTATTAAATAAGATATATTTATTTAAGCATATATATATATATATATATATATATATATATATATATATATATATATATATATTTAATCAACACGTATAAATATATTTTAAATGATTTTGTAATATGTAGTTTTAAATTTAAAAATATATTAATAATATAGAAAATAAATTTAGAGTAAATGTCTCCAATTAAGATGTTATTTAATCCTATAATTATATTCCGAAATTTTTTATTTATCATTTGAAATATTAATTAATATTAATTAATGGAATGATATATTTATTTGGATAATTTTATTTTATAGGCCATATATTCTAAATATATATTAAAGTTCTTGAGTGAAGTAGTCTAATTAAGATAATTTTCATTTTATCTGGATAACTTCAAGTTTTTAAACAAATATTAAACTTATGTTAGAGATGATTCATTATGTAGAGGAAAACTTTTTTATAATATAAAAAGTTTAATTATTAGAATCTTTTAATGGTTATAATTATTTGTGTAAATTATTATCTATATTTGATTAATGCTAGTTAGTAATTTTTGTGGGATTTGCATATCGAATATTGTATATTATATTATATATATATATATATATATAATATAATATAAATTATATAAATAACATATATATAAAGTTTATGTAAATATATATTATAAATTATAATACAAAATAATGATAAAATTTGGATTAAATTAAATAATCTGAATTTGATTTTTTAATATAATTTAACATTATAATAACATAAATAATTAATATATTATGATATATAGCCTATATATAGACTATATAGCCTATATATAGAATACAAATTATATTTTACATAGTTAATTATTAAATATATTATCTACATCTATTTTAAAATTCTGTTTTCCCGTACATATTAGGGAATTTTCTGTTTAATAAATAATAATGTAAATTATTTAATAAATCAAAAAAATTCACAATTAAAAATAAATAATAGACTTAAGATGAAGGTTTAGATTAAACTAGTAGAAATACACAATATGAATAATATATTATTTTGAGCATGAAAATCACATGTTTATAAAATATAAATATTTACATTATTATTATTGACACTCTCTAAATACACCAACATATGAATGTAAATTATTCATAAAATATTATATATTTAAATTTCACAGAAATAACAAAATTTTACATAGCATAGTAACTGTACTATATATTACTAATCTTTTGGTATATACATTATATTTTATATTCATTTTTTTTTGCATATAATTACAAATAAAATAATCTAGGTCATGAACCCCATATAAATTGCGCATGACATTAGTTCTATTTTCTATGCATTTTTAAAAACAATTATATCGATGACCTTTTCAATTAAATTATTAGATATATTTTATTCATTATTATGTAATATATTATGCCGACACATTTTTTATTATTTGTATCGAGTCAAACAATAAATAAATAAAATAAATTCAATGATTGTATATTATAATTATATAATAGTTTTATTTATATATAGTTTATCTTTAGTTTCTATTGGTACAATTTATTGTCGATACATAACATGGGTATCGGATATATATTTGTAAATTATTTTTCAGTGTAATGAGAAAATAACTAATTATATATAGTATAGTATGGTATATATTTATCAAGAAATGATAATAAAATTGATTAAAAGTTCATACTTCATACTTTAATAATCATTAAATATTAATTTTATGTATATACAAATTATTTGATATCCATATGTTATTCATTAGAAAAATTATGAAATGCAAAATTACCTTATAGATAATGTATTGTGAAATATTCTAATATGATAAATTGAATTATATTATATTATGCAATTATATAAATAAATATTTAGATACTCTAAATAATATATTATAAAATAATAATAAGTATCGAATGGAATATATATATAGTATATGCAATCTAATAATATTATATATAGCATGATATTATGTAGTATCATTATGTATTGATTCTTATGCGATATATTATAGATTTTTTTTAAAAATAATAATTATTAAATTTAAACTTAAGTTATTAATAAAAATTAAATACTATATTATATTGACGAATATGAATATATATATATATATATATATATATATATATATATATATATATAAAGTAAAATTAAATGAGGATATGATACCAATAGATTTTATAAATTTACATAACTCGGAAATTAAATTATATTATGTATACACGAACTATTTTTGTTTATTTTAAAGTTGTGTGATTACATGATTAAAATTGTAATTTTTATTTCTATTATGAAAAAAATAATAATAAAATTTAGTTTATATTCAATACACTCTAAATACATAAAATTTAGTAATCTCATTGATATGACCACCCGTTTAATAAAGTAGCACACATTATAAGAAAGTCTATCAATATATTTGATACCAGAGGGATTGTTATCAAATAAAATACAATTTAAATTATTTAGATAACTAGGAATTTGTATATATATTATATTTAATTAAAGGTATGCATGTCAATTATTGATATAATTATTATCTAAATAATGATCTATATGATCAATACTCAAATTAATATTTGTAATGTTTATATTAATAGAGTAAGATTGTCTGCATTAAAAATAATATTATTTCTTTTAAATTGTACATAACCATGTAATAGGGAAATTAGGAAGTGTTATCTACTGTAGTTCATAAGCTTAACGTATATGTTACTATTCTCATTTTAAAAAGGCAAACAATAATATAGTGCTATTTTATGTAGATTATCTTTTTTTATATTATCTTTTAACTTATTATTAACTTTTATTAACTTTTTTTAAATTTTTATTATCTTAAAAGACATAATCCGATATATCAAGTGATTTCTTTATTCAATGAAATTAATAAAGAATATTTATTTATATTCTGAATTTTAATTTATTATATTTTTGTTATGATTAGTTTTAGTATTTATTAATATCATGTTTATTAATTGATATATATATATATATATATATATATATAATCATCAATTCATATAATTTAATAGGGAGATACAAATGTTTGGATAGAGACATACTATGCGAATATAATATATGAGTTATTATAATAACTATAGTTATGTACATATAATGAATTATAATTATTATCAGATGATAACATATACGATGGAGTACGTACACTGTACACTGCACATTGTACATTGTACATTGTACAGTGTACACTGCACATTGTACAGTGTTTATTGAACATGCTATATATATATATTAACACAATATATATAAATATAAATAAAATAAGCAATCAAAAAAAGATATTGAAATAATATGATTACTATGACTATCAAATTATATGAATTATATGCTTTTATATTATACATGTACGAAGTATATATATCATAGCATTCATATATGATAATATTTATCGAGATTTAATAGTTTTCTATATACAACTATTATGATATGTTTTGAAAATATCTTACAAAAGGAAAAAAGAATATTTGAGAAAGTTTACTATGTAAAATAATAAATAATATGAATTATAAACTATTTCAAAATCAATATTCCCATATATATTTATATCCAGGAATATACTCAGAAAACATGTATTCTTTTTTATAGCATAATTATAATATATTTTGTATATATTTTAAATATATTATATTTATTTAAAATTATAAATAATTATATATTAATTCATAATAGTTACATCGTATACTCTCTTGAGTAGTAGATGTAACACAATATATTTTTGCATTGATTAATATATTTAATATTAAAATTGTATAAAATATGATTATTAAATTAAATTATTATTTTTAGATATTGTTATAAATTGTTTAATTTATTATTGATTATCTGTTTAAAAATGTATATATTTCATATTGGAAATAATTATATAATCTTGGAAAAGTTTATTGATTATTTCAATAAAAAAGTTATTAGTATAATATTAATATTCAGATGATAATATATCTTTGTATATTTTATATACATTACCAGTTTCGGTAGAGATGGATAATATCTAGAACACCATAATCATTTGTTTCAATTTTCTAATCGTGATATTTAATTAATCTAACAATAAAATATATAAATGATGACTAACTTCAATTTCTTAGGTTTAATACTGAATAAATCTGAACATAAACGACTTCGAAGGGATTTTGGGCAGTAAATAATTCTGAGATTATCTTTAAAAAATTCCAAGTAAGAGAATACACGATTCCTCATAAATTATACAATAAAATATAATAACCAAAATACACATATCTCAAAAAGTTTTTCTAATTTAATCGGAGTATTTTAATTATATATGTGGTTTAATAATATTTTTTTCTTAATTGTAAATATTTGTAGTAATTATTCTTTTAGCTTTTTTGTAATAAAATTATTCTGTGAGTTAAATTTTTAATATTAAAAATGAAATTGTGTCTCCCCAAATTTCAACACATAAAGTCAGATTGGGTAACATTAATATATAATATAATTGTATTAATGAATTATTTGATATTATAGATAATCGTATTAATAAATATACACTCTTATTAATTTTGAGTATTACTATATATGCATATTAATTAAAATTAAGTTTATCATCAATAAGTATAACTAAAAACTTATAATGTTTAACAGTTTAAAGATAACACGAATTAACCATGGGAAATTGATATATTTTGTTATTTAAAAATATTATAATTATATATTGAATTATCATTATTAAAATAGTATCATTAGTTGTATAGTTATATTAGTAATTAAATATTATCATTAGAATTTCAATAATTAATATTAGTTAAATGTGGTCAGTAGTATTAAAAGAAAGGATTATAGTATTATAGTAATGTCGATGGTGGTAATAAAATTATTAATACAATCTGATAATTCTGTTAAATTGTATGTATGATTATTATAATTTATTTTGTAATAAATGTTTCTTTATTTTTTATTAATAATTAGTCTTTAATTACATTCCAGTTTTTTATTTAAAGTTATATTTATGTAATACATTTATATATTTCATCTTTAATTATAATTTAATTTTTTCAGAATTGATTAAGTATTTTTTTTGTATTTAAATTTGTTTTGATATTTTATTATTTAAATAGTTTTTTATAATTTATACTTTCTTATTGCATTTGTAAGCGTTTTATTAGTACATTTACATTCATTTTTATTTAGGAATTGATTTCTTTTTAACAATCGAATCATTGTATAATTTTTATAATTAATCCAAATTAATTGTTCTAATATTAGGCAAATTAATTGTGTAAAATTAATAAAATATAATACTTTATTGTAAGTAATATAGAAAATAATGAGGTAGTATTGCGTTGATTTTTACATTTGCTATATATGAAATGATGATACGGGAAGTGTATTAATCTATACTTCATCTGGTTGTCTTGATGATAGTTGCTTGTTTCACTGGGAGGTAAAGTTCTCGTGAATATTTTCAACTGTAATCGATTAAAGAATTGTTGATAAGAATAGTTGAGGAAATACGAAGGTTTTATTTGGAATTGAGAAGAAGGTATTGAGACGGTGAGAGAGATATTTGAAGAAGGAGCAATGTAGAGACAGAAATAGTATTTGTTTTAGTGAGTAAGGATAAATAATAATAAATATGAAGTGTGAGTTGTTATGTAGAGAAGGAGAGATATTTAGGAAGTTAGGTGAGTTTTTGACAATGATTATACAGACAAGTTGTTAAATATTGAATAAGAATTGCATTATTTACGCAACTTAACGTTATTCTAGTATATGATATAAGATAAAGTTGATTCTCACAATAAGTTTATGAGATAAGTACACCTAGAAAAGGAAGCAAGTTGTAGATCAAGAGATCCATTACTAACATCATCAATACAGCCGGAGAAGTAACAAGAATCACACAGTTTACCGATGGTCAGAGGCGCGTCCGTATTCGCCATAATACCTGCATTACGAAATGTGGTCAACTTTTTGTAGCTATTGTATCTGGTTTATAGTCTATAGATTAATGTGATATATTAGAACTTAGGTAAATATCTTACTTATGAATATTTTTCTCCAATTGTGTTAGTAAACATTCTCTTACATTGAAATAGTGTTTACTAAACAGAAAGAGATGTAACATGGCAATATCTGGTTGGTACTTACCAGTTGTTTTAGTGATTTGGTTTAGACGTCCATTAAGGTAGACTTTCAAGTTGGATCTACCATATACCCAGGTAGTAAATTACCACTTGTTGATTTCTTTAAAAAAGTTTGTTTTAATTTTCTCTTCTCACAATAACAATGAATTAATATATATATTTATATATATATATATATATATATATATATATATATATATATGTATATATATTTATATTTATATATATATATATATTCTACATTAATTCTTTATAATCTAGTTACTATACTCAACGAGTTGATATATTTGCTCATACTTTGTTTCAGGTCGGTGGTTACTGCAACATAAAGTCGTCTCTGTGAAATTCAGGGGTTAGAAAGTATGTATAAAAAGAGATTCGCGACCAACTAGATTGTTTAGTATGTTTACATGTGCTAGAAACTACGCTAACTTACTACATTCTATATAGTAGCTTGTGTTTTTCATTTATCTATTGTGGTAACCGGAGCGTCTGATGTTGTCGTGGTAATGGTAGTTATAATAGTACATTCCGTCTATTGTAAACAGGAAACATTTATGAGAATTATGTTTATGTAATGAGAGAAGAAGAGTTCATTAATTGGTAAATATAAAATAGAGAGGAAAAGAGAATATTGAGATAAGCAAGCCGATGTAATAGATTATGAATATGAATCTAACGGTGCAAAGTTTAAATTCGATGTACTCTATCCATTCCACGCCATAATTACACATTCGCTTTCTGGACTTCAGTCCTTCCGGAGAACAATGTTTACCCTCGCATGCGTCATACTCCGACCATCCCCGACATCCGTAAATCTGGGCTGAATTGAAATAGAGGTAATCATTAATCAAGTACAATGAACTGATTTAATTATTTTTCAATTAATTAATAATATAATACTGTGCAAATAAATATATGTTGTGTATTACCTTCAGTTGTTTTAGTACCCTCCGCCATTGCTACAAGTTGCAACATCAGAACTGTAACCAATGCTAGGTATATTTTATTGATAGGCATACTGAAAGTGATTCTATATATACAAATGTTTTATATTCTTTTTGACTTAAGTTGAATTACTAGACTTATTCACTTAATAGTTTTTCATGTGATTAGTAGATAAAGTATAACATCTTCGCTATTTTACTCGGCAACTCATTACTACCCCATTTTAAAATGGCGACCACTAGTTATTATTCTATTTTTAACTTTAGTTAGAACTGTAGAAATTATCGATGACGTAAATGGAACATAAACATCAAAGTATGTGTAATGTTGATTTATCAAATTCCATCATTATCTTAATATGTTGAAGTTTAAAAATAGACTATTTATATTTTATTAGATATTCAAGGATGACATATCAATTCACAGTGGAAATATATAACCACTAAAGAAATGCTAAATTTTATAATATCTATAAAAATAATACCTAATTAATTTATATTTACAAATTAAAAAATAGAAATTACCATTAATATCATAATATTAATATAATATATTTCATTAATAATAGCTGACAAAATTAGATTACTTCTTATAAATGTATTCTAAAAGTTATACAAGCCTATTCTGACAATGAATACTACCTGTATAATATAAGTGTATTGTAAATATTGTTAAAATATAAAACGTTATTTCATTTAAAAATTATAAAGAACAACATAAACTCTAGAATTTACTAATTTATTATTATTATTATTCTATAGAATATTTTTAATACATATAATAAATACATATATTTAAATATAATATAAATATAAATATAAATATAAATGCATCAAATTTAATTAATTTTACAATATAATAATTTTTATATAAGATATACAATATCTATATATATATATATATATATATATATATATATATATATAATTACTAATATTATAGTTTTGTTGAAAAACATTATTGTACTCTCTTATAAGCAATTTGGGTTTTTAAATGCGTTTCAAAACTATACTTATATTATCTAAAAGAAAGATTTATCTATTACAATTATATAGATTCTCCGATACATGTTTCCTATATGCATTAAAATAATTTCACTGTGTTGACTAAAAAAAATCTTCAAAAATCTCATAAAACTTAAAATACCAAACTTTGTTAATGAATAATTACTAATTTATATATACATATTAAATCTAATATTAGAAGATATAAATATATAACAAATATATTACAGGTAATTGATGATGACAAGGTATTTATTATCAATTTTGGTTTTGTGTATGAAAATATATGTGAAAATAACTATAATAAAGCTAAAACTTGAGCTCTCTATATTAAGATATTTTTAGTTAGCAGTAGTAATTTACATTTTGATAACTTTGCAAATAAGGTACTTATAAGATATTCTATTATATGTCGTCTCTGGTCATATAATCGACCAACTATTTGCACATATACATATCTTAAAACTATTATTGTTATAAATATCCAGGGACTAGAAATGATATGTAGAATTTTATAGTTTATAAAATAGAGTGATGAAACCAAACTTATTAATCATGTATATAATACTGTTTATTAATAATATATTAAAACGGAAATTAACAGATTATGCCATTATATAATGGCTGAATAATTAATTATATATTTTTGTAACATATTACTTTAATTAATTTAAACTAATTACTATTCTTATACGATAAGAATATATCAGATGTTTGAAATAAATAAATAAATATAAAGAATATTGCATAATGAAACACATTTTAATATAAAAATCACAATTAGATAAATATAAAAATATATATATAAATTCATATTAAATTATTGACAATGAGCATATCGTATGATATTAATAGTTCATAATAACCATTATTTAATAATATAAATTATATCGCTACGAATATATTTTAAGTTGGTATTTACTGCCTTGTTTATCAATAAATATTCAAGTAAGGTTGTATATATATAGACTCAAATTCAAGTTTGTGAATAAATAATCGTGATAGAAATGTAACGGTGTTCATTTTAAAATTAATATTAGAACATCGGAGTTGGAAAATATATATATATATATATATGTTGATAATATAGGGGTGCATAATATCGTTAATTAAGAAACTAATCCCTATACTACAATACATAAGTTTGGACGATCAGAATCATGGATATCGGAACCATTTGGAGATATTAAGCTTTATGTAGGAGCAAATAAAGTAAAATTTATGTTGCACAGGAATGGCTATATTAGAGATATATCATATAATAATGACCAGCTTTTTATAAGAATAACAGAATTGTTATGTAGTATTTTAGCTAGATTATTAATGGATTAGAAATATTTGGTATATAGTTTAGTTAAGTATTTGTTCGGTTAGCTTATTTACTTAGCCTACTAAGTTTTAATTAATTTGTAAAAGATTCATTTCATTGTCATATCAAAGATTTCTAAAATAGAATAGGAGATAGTCAATAATTAGGTGAAAATTTATCACGTCGATTTTAAAAATTAGATTAGATATTTACGGACGAGTTTTAATGTGTATGTAAACCCTTAAGCTATTTTACCTGGGATTCCTAATGAACATCCTGATGTTTGTTTGAATGGATCTAATCAATTTGAAATATTTGTTAACAATGTTTACAAATCAACGCAATTACTTTAATGAAATATATGCGGGCAGTGAAATCTATGATTTTGAAGGATTTAGGTTTATAGTTGAGGTTTATCGACAGATAAGTTAAGTTAAGGAATAAGTTAAGTGGTATAACTATATACCACTAATTATCTGGGATTTTACAGCATGAAATATATATTCGCTAATTCAAAAGGCCAACAAATCATAATATATATTTTAAGTCACGTTATTATTCATATAGCTATATATATATATATATATATATATATATATATATATATATATATATATATATATATATATATATATGTGTGTGTGTGTGTGCGATTATGTATGTATGTATATGTATATATATATATATATATATATTTTTATATATATATGTATGTATTTATGTGTGTGCATGTATGTATGTGTGTGTATGTGTGTTTGTATATGTATGGGTGTATGTAAGCATTTGTATGTGTGTCAGTTAGGTAAATCGAATATAATAAAGACACATTTATAATCTAATTGCTCAAGAATAATTATAGCAACTAAATAGTATAGGATTATTATAGTTATTATAGTAATATAGTATATAGTATAGTATATAGTTATTATAATATAGTTATTATTATTAACTGATTATAGTAAGAGTAAGAATGTGAATCTCTTACAAATCAACGTTTGTAATTACATATATATATAACATCGATTCACTATTATTAATTAATAATAAATTTAATTTAATATAATTTTTATCTCTTGGCCATTATTTATTTATAGTGATTTATTTTTGCAATATAAAAATATTTAAAAAATCTAAAACAATAAATAAATATTGCATAACAAAAGTCTTTTTACCAAAATAAACTAATGACAACCTACGAAATGTATAATATAATTATTGGGTGTCTTAGCGTTTGAGTGTCTTAGATTCTGAATAAACGACGACTATTATTAAAAGTATCTAAAATGATCTAAATATCATACATCCGGGATTGGAGAAGTATATCACACTAGTACCTAGGGATGATGATGTAACATCAACTATTAATGAATACATTTATCTCTTGTACGTGTTATCTGATTTTGAAATTACGATGATAATACAAAGCAATTTAGTTATTATTGAATTGAATTTTCAAATTGAATGTACATAATAATGAATCATAAAAAAATCATTATGATTTTTTTATTAGGGTATACAATATTAGGAATGCTATACAAACTAATGAATGGTGTATAGCTATACTAGTATTAGGGATGACCTGATTTATTACAGTTATCAATTAATTATGAATTACTTCTATTATTTAATAATTGTAATTTAATAATAACCAGAGTAAACTATATTTATATATATTTATTTATCTAAATACAATATGTAAATTTAAATGTAAAATATTTTAGTTGGTATTGCATTATCTCTAAGAATAAAATATAAATGATCAATTGTAACCTATTAATCTGAAGTATATATAATAGAATATATTAAAGTGTAGTTGATATTAAATATATGTAATCTTTATTACTATATATGTATATATCTTGAATAGTAGAATCATTCTCATATTTACAGATTATCATTTTACTACCAAATAAGGTATTACCTAAAATAATTTCATCTATTAGTATTACAATAATATTAAATTTATTCACACTAATGCATTTACATTTTATAGATTTTGTATTCATTCAAATCTCACTTGGCACATGAACAGAGATATAGAGAAAGATATGGTATCGGCACGTTGAACGTAATGTAGATAATCCGAGTTATTGAATAACAATGCTTTTAAAATGACGTATATAAGATGAAATACTTACAAGGTTTATAATTTCTCTATGATATCATGTTACTTGAGACTTATTAGAATACGTAAATAGCGTCTTCGTATAAACATATTATCAAAGTAAAGAGGAATATTCTATTATCTAAAACTATCAACATGATTAGATAAGCTATTTGTTCATTCTAGTAGTGGATGATTAATATATTCTGCAAATGTATATATAACCTATGTATTATTAGACTTTGATAATATGAGAACATCGGTTTTGATAGATTTTGATTGAAAATATTAACGAATAATATATCAATTTTACTCGTGATATGCAAACTGTATGATCAAAAGTACGAAAATCATTGACCATGTTATAATTAACTAAATCTTATAATTGGGAGTCGAATGTTTATGATAACATTATAGGATATATATTATATAATTTCTTTATTTATGTTATTGGTCACAAAACAATACTTATTAAATGTTAAATCATAATAATTAAAATCAGTAGATATCTTAATGTACCTAAATATATTTTATAGAATAAATGAATGATTAATAATCTAAGATTTAATTGCCCAGTTATAAATACAGTTTAATTAGTAAATTATTGTAATGTGCTCACTCATTATTAAATAATAGAAGTGATTCATAATAAATGAATTAATCATTTATGATAAATCAGGTTCAAACCAATTGTAATGCAGTTCGAAATTATACGTTCATTCAATATATTCATTATTTGTAATTTGACATTCCGAGTATTTTATCTTACCGGAAATCATTAAATTCCCCTTTTACAAAATACGTGTATTTGTATGATCTTTAATACGTCCATTCCATTTGATTGATCGCACACTTCTCTTTTTATTATCATCTTAATTTCAAAATTAGATGATATTATTATTATTTGCTAACTCATATTTATACGTAGCAAATATTTGATGATACATGATCGTCGTATAATAATGTGATATAACTGCACCCGTCATGGTGAATGCTATGTTGATACTTTATGTACACGTAATATTCATTGTTTGTCAGGAATCTTCTGAAGTTAAAATCTACGAACTCGATAACAATTATATAATTAGTATGTTGTCTATAATTTATTTTGATGATACAATTATATCTATTTATGCAATATATTGTGTTTTACTACTCGATAATAGATAAAGTATAATACTAATTAATAATAATGTATACATTTTATAACATATATTATTACAAACACATTTTAGTTTAGATAAGTGTTATTAATTTAACACATACGCATATACACAAAAACACACACACATATACATGCATACACACATACACACACGCACACACACATATACACAAACATATTTTAAATTGGAAGGCTATTGTGGTGTACATCAAATATTTAATATAGTTTCTACAGTAATTCATAAACCTGCAAATAATTATATAACGCAAATGAGATACAAATAACATAATGATAGTAATTCAGTTTATTATGTACAATTTATTTAACTAATATAAACTAATTAAATAAAACATTTAACAATTATTGATATCAACTATTGCTTATTAAATTCTTACTTTATTTGTTGATATTAAATATAATTGATATCTTTATTAGTAGATTATGTCGATTAATTTATTTTCTTTTTCATATTAAAAAAAGTTTATGAAAAATATATAATTTTTTCTTTAATATTTATTTAGTCAAGCTTCACAAATTTCAAATCATGTTCTTTATAATATTATGATTTAACAACATATAAATTTGACTATTATATTTTCATAATATATTAATAATAATTACCTTTATTATATTATTTTATTTAAATTATTATAATTCTAGGATAATTTCTATTATAATAAATCCCGGTATATATCAGATCATGTAACTAGATTTAGCTATTAAAAATACATATATAATTATTTTAAATAAAATATAATTCAATTCAATTGTATTTAAATTATTTAAATAACATATATTTTATATTTTATTATGTAAAAAAATGATTTCCTAGGAGATTTTATTTTTTTGTATTACATAATTTCTTTTATATTATTTTTTATTTATATGAATACATCAAATGATTAGTCTGTATGCTGCGATATATATATATATATATATATATATATAATTCTTATATAAGGAATTAAAACTACATTCAATATATATGTAATGGTAGTTCAGTTAAATACATTTTCTGCTCTTGTTTGAACTTATAGCTTTGTATATCACCCTGTCCCTTCACTCTTTTTGATGACTTCGGTCCTTCTGACAGATGAACTATTGACCTCTACATGTGCCATCTCCACTAGTTACCCCAGCTTAATCATTATCTTCCCTAGATATACTTACCTTGTATATGGGTACTTCATTTTATTAAACCTTATTTTCATTTACTATTACGAGAAACTACAAATTTACGATATTTATACACATACATATTTATCGCGGTGTTTGGATTATTTTCTAATTAACGATAATATTCTACAATTATCTTATCAATATCCATATATTTGTTCTATCATTATATTCCAATCTTATAATATTATACCTACCTAGTATCGGTATTAAATAATCGTCTACTTCTCACTCAATAAGGCGATTTCAATTTTAATTCAGCTTTCTTACATATCTCTTTGTCAACTTATCACTTTATAGAGCTCCCTATCGCGTATCATTTTCGCAATCCGTGTATATAGTAATACAATTGATCTTATAAGATACATATACTTATGTCTTTATTATCAACATTGTAATCAGCTGGTTGGAATTTCTATTTACTTCTATTAAGTATACCTATAGAATTCTACACACAAATACAACAATCTATATAAAATAGTCTGCATTCCTCTCCATCGAATAGCATTTACAATAAGTAATCACTTGCTTCCGAGTCAATTCTTTGCATTTAACTACAAATCTACTAATTATCACCCTATGAAAATTTTAAAAATAAGAAAATCTCTTAGTACAATTATAAACACACTTCTATTATCACGACTAGACAACGATTCCTCATCACTAGTTAACTTATCATTAACCTACCATTAACCTACTATTAACCTACCATTAACCTACCATTAAATACATGACCTGCTCCTACATATAAAATGTACCATTACCCATAAATACATCTATTCTAAATGTTCCATATACGTAACCAAATCTCTTGCTATCTAACATACATATTCCTTACAGTATCACACACTGCTGCTAATATCGTATGTCCTAACATCAACATTTAAACGGAATCCACTCGCCCTACGCCACATTGTTACCAACTTATGGAACTCACTCAATCCTTCACAAGCTGGATTAATTAACATAAACCGTTAATGTCAAAGGTTAATTTCATGATGTTGAATAATTATTTGTATTTACTACATGTTCTATTATTATTACATTACTATTATTATTACTATTACATTATAATTAAGTTAAATTGTGTTTCTCTCTAACTTTTCATATACAAATCAAACTTGATTAACTCCTATGCATTATATACGAATTGCAATTCAATTAAATATGAAATGAAGTTTGTGTGTTATCGTAAAATATCATATCTTAAATTTGATAAATGATAATAAAATGTACAGTAATAATAACACCCTCTATAGACGTTCTAAAAATAAATTAATTTCCGGTATTAAATCATCATGCTATCATATAAATATATTACATAATACGACTCATTCAAAACTATCATCGAGTTTAAATATCAGGTTGAAATATTATATCACTGAATATCTCGATTATATAAATTCCATAAATTTATATAAATGTATAGGATTTGCAATATAATATTTTATTAGAGAATATATTTAACCTTACTTGAATATTTATTGATGAAAAAGGCAGTAAATACCAACTTAATAATCGTAACGATATAATTTATATTATAAAATAATGGTTTTTATCAACTATTAATAGCATACAATGTGCTCATTATCAAAACTTTAATATGAAATTATATATGTATTATTTTCTAGATGTGATTTTATATTAATATTAATATGTGTTTCATTATTCAATATTATTTATATTTATAATTTATTTATTTATTTTAAACATCTGATATATTCTTATCGTATAAGAATAGTAATTAGTTTAAATTAATTAAAGTAATATTATACAAAAATATAAAAGTAATTATTCAGCCATTATAAAATGGCATAATCTATTAATTTTCGTTTTAATATCGTATCAATACACAGTTATTATATACATGATTAATAAGTTTGTATTTCATCAATCTATTTAATAAAATATAAATCATATATTCTAAATTTGCCTCAAAATGTGATATGTAATTATTAACATCCATGTTACTGTATCTATATCTCATTTCTAGTCCCTGGATATTTATGAAAATAATTGTTTTAAGATATAGTTAATGTGCAAATAGTTGGATCATTATATGACCGAAGACAGAAGATAATAATAAAAAGTACCTTATTTACAACGTTATCACAATGGAATGTATTACTGCTAATTAAATATATCTTAATATAGAGAGCTCAGGATTTAGCTTTACAATCATAGTTATTTTAATGTTCTTATATATTTGTTGCCGAGATATTTAGTTTTATATATAACTTTTTAATTTAACATTTTAATAGTCTCATAATTGGTAGTATTGAAATATATATTATTATTTAAGAAGTACTTGTCAGCAATGCCAATAAGGTTTGTGAATTATGTGTTTATAGTGCAATATCATCTGCATAGAGAACAGTATTGATGATATGTCTTGGACTTATAATTCATTCAATATTTTCAATATTCTGGTCTACATTTTTATAATAATTATTAATATTTAACTTTTAGAATCATTTTATAAGCAGTTGTGACATTTAGTTAGCTATTACTAATTTATTATATTAAATTATAAGAAATATTTATTTTTGAATGTGTAAATTAAAATTAAATTAGGTACGGTTTATATGAATATGATAATTTAATATTTATTTAAGTGAATATATATTTCCACTGTGAATTAATATATGTTATCCTTGGTTATATTTAGACTATAAATAGTCTATTTTTAAACTTCAAAAATTTAAGTTAATTATGGAATCTGATTTAATGAATATTAAACAGTATCTTATGTAGATGTTTAAATATAACTAAATGAATGTTTGCAGATTATGAATTATCACCTCGATCACGTAATTAATTAGCGAGTTTGGTAAATCAACATTATACAGCCTTTGATGTCTAAATTCCATTTCCGTCATCGGCAAATTCTATATTTCTAACTAAGATTATAAATAGATTAATAACGAGTGATGGCCATTTTAAAATGGGGTTATACTAAGTTGCCGAGTATAAAAGCGAAGTTTTGCTTTCTAACTATCAATCACATAAATAACAATCAAGTGAATAAGTCTATTAATTCAACTTAAGTCAAGAATATAAAACATTTGTATATATAGAATCACTTTCAGGATGCCTATCAATAAAATATACCTAGCATTGGTTACAGTTCTGATGTTGCAACTTGCAGCAATGGCGGAGGGTACTAAAACAACTGAAGGTAATACACAACATATATTTATTTGCACAGTATTATATTATTAATTAATTATAAAATAATTAAATTAGTTCATTGTATTTGATTAATGATCAACTCTATTTCAATTCAGCCCAGTTTTACGGATGTCGGGGATGGTCGGAGTATGGCGCATGCGAGGGTGAAAATTGCTCTTATAAAGGACTGAAGTCCAGAAAGCGAATGTGTAATTATGGCGTGGAATGGATAGAGTACATCGAATATAAACTTTGCATCGTTAGATTCATGTTCATCATCTCTTACTAATCAGCGTTCTCATTTCGTTAACCTCCTTCATATTTTTTTGCTATATCGAATAATTGTATTACTCTTTTTCTAAACACCCACCTACAATTCCTAATAAACCTGTCCAAGTTATAGTGTACCTCCTTATCACACTCTTCTATATTTACAATTTCTCCATTATCAGTATATCTATCTACTACTTCTCAAACGTTCCTTCAAAGCGTTCATCTTCATCTACATTATTTCCCCAACTTCTTATTTTCTCAATATTATATAATGAAATATTACATAAACATAATTCTCATATATATTTCCTGATTACAATAGGCGGAATGTACTACTACAACTACAACTACAACTACCACTACGACGACAGAAGCTCCGGTTACTACACCAGGTAAATATAATAACACAAGATGCCATATAAAATGTAGTAGGTTTACTTGGTTTCTAGCACATATGAACATACTAAACAATCTAGTATATATAATTTAAATAAGTTGATACTACTTGATAAAATAAGATCTCATTTAAAATTATAAAAGTTACATCTATAGTGATCACAACTAAATTTTCTATAAAAAATAAAAGTACAAAATTTATATTTAATGATAATTGAAATCTTTGAAAACTTTCATTCAAATGTTCGTCAATCCTAAATATAATATGAAAATTAATACAAATTAATAAAAAGTAATAAAAACTTCCGTAAAAATTAAAATGTTACGAATATCTCGATTCTGATGCGAAGTTTATATAATCTTAAATCACTTTCATAGAGATATTCGTCAATCCTGTAAACTGCTTCAAATGTGCCTTCTCTCATGGCCAGAACTGGCTACCCGATATCTTTAACTGCCACAAGTTCTACATCTGCGTTCCCCAGCCAAACCATAAGTTAGTATACAATGAAAATAATCTGAAAAGGTAATTTTCTTTTCTACCGCTGCATGATTCATGAATAATCCTAGTAATTCTTTCATACAAAGTAATAAAATAACTTTTTCCCTTTAGTTTGAATTTGGGTTAGTTATCGAGTGAAATATATTGATTCGCTTTTATTTATTTTATTCGTGTTAAACGAATAAGTAATAAGTTATTTTATAATAAGCTTGACCCACTTCGAAGTATATAATCTAACTTATATAATTTGTATATTATTAGTTTGATAGTATAATTTAAAATAACTATTACTACCAATACCACAACAGCACTACAATTCAACAATATATATATTTAGTGTCAATATTTTATTTCTTAAAAATCACAACAATATATCTACACATATCTCACAATATTTCCAATAACGAATGTTATCGTCCCAGGTTTCGAGTATTCAATGTCGATTGCGGAGAGTTATTTTGGAGCCAAGAATTTGCAACTTGCGTTCGTTACCCTGCAACCGGATGTCAAATGATGACTCCTTCCCCAACTTCACCTGCAACCTCTAAAGTGACCTATAAGACTACCTCTAAAATAAATTCAAAAACGTCTTATAGAACTACATCCGGAACAAATTTAAAGACTACAACTACAAAGTACGGTGAGTACATATATAAAGAAACTCTTATAATGATATCAAACTTATAATACTTATGATACGTTATATCTATTAAGATTTCTAATTATTAAAAATAGATATCAGCTAAAGTTTACTATGAAATAATAGTATATCATGTATTAAAGAAGATTTCTATATACTATAGTTTAGATAAGTAGCCTTGGACTATTTTATTGTATAACATAAATAGACTTTCTTGAATTTTCAACAATTTAATTAATTAATATATAAGTATATTAATACTTATTATTACGTACACTATTCCTATAAACTAGAACTATGATATATTTACTAGCCACGCCCATTGTTATATAATACTAGAAGAATACACGCTAATATGATATCATGATATACGCTATGTCCGCCATTAATTTAAGCCACGCCCTTTCAGTGAAACCGTGCAAACAGGATCCCATGTTGCACTTCCCGTTCGATTCGCATTTCGACGACGTAGGATGCTCGATGGCTAAAGGTATCAACTACGGTAGCGGTAGCGATATCGTGAAAAACAATGGAAAAGCTTTCGCTTGCTTCGCCGGCCACTCGCACATCGAGGTAAGAGCTGGATAATGTGGGGAATAAAGTGAAGTGAATTAGAGTGTAGAATGAGGGCGAGGTTATAGAAGCCTAGTTAGTGTTGATATTGATCCATGATAGTAATATGTATAGGTATGGGTATGGCAATGGGTACTATTTCAAGAATACGTTAGTGAGATACATGTTATATGTATACCTCAAAATAAGTTGGGATATTTCTCTTCATTTAAGATATTTTATATTATCGAGTATAAATAATAATATAAAGAATTGAAGTTTATATCGATAATAATAGAATCCGTTATGTCCGCAGGTTCCTTTCATGCGCAAGTGGTTTGCGGGTCGAGAGGTCACCAAGTTCACAGTTACACTTTGGTTCAAGGCCAATGTAGTTAACAACGTTAGTAACGAAGGCAGTACGTGCTCAAAATACAATAGAGAATACATTATAACCCACATCACTATAGTAAGGTACTATATTATATATAAATGTGCTATAGATGATACTATGATGTTTTCATTATATACTTTTTATATTGAATTAATTTACAATACTTTTTGAATACATTATATTTAACATTATTATTCTCATCTTAAGTAACTTTCACTTGTACTTTCGTGAATTTATTTTCTAATCCAATGATTATTATTTATCTTTACAATTTCGTTAAGTAAATTTATGTAGATATATATCAGTATTTCTTTTAAATTTATAAAGTTCTCATAAATTATAATTATGGGTGAACGTATCTCTTTCTCCACATACTTTCTAAACTCTGACCTTATCCATATATAGATTACTCACGTTGGACTCGTCCACAACGGTGATTGTTTAGATAGCGCCGGATTTGAGTTGGGCATGAGAATTTCACAGAGACGACTTTATGCTGCAGTAACCACCGACCTGAAACAAAGTACGAGCAAAGATATCAACTCGGTGAGTATAGTAACTAGATTGTAAAGTATTAATGTAGAATATATATATATATATATATATATATATATATATAGATATATATAGATATATATATAGATATAGAAGAGATATTTAAAATCAATCTTTAGAACTAAATTTAGAGAAAAAGTTATAGTTATTGTGATAAATGGGAAGAAATTAACAAATTCTTTTTATAGGAAATCAACAAGTGGCAATTCGCTGCCTGGGTCTATGATGGATCCAACTTGAAAGTCTACCTTAATGGACGTCTAAGCCAAACAACTAAAGCAACTGGTAAGTACCAACTTGATATCGTTATGATAAATATCTATCTCTCTTCAGTAAACACTATATCAATGTAAGAGTACACAATAAGAGAAATGTATACATAATTATATATCATACTTAAGTACGATATTTACCTTAGTTCTAATTTATCAAATTAATCTACATGCTTAACTATATAATATAGGTCATTAGGTAATTTGGCTTATCTTACTATAATTGACCGTCTAAATGTAATAATTTATTGTATATCGTATATAGTATAACGGATATATTAGAATATAAACAGTAATCCGAATAAAATAGATATAAAAAGTTGACCACATTTCGTAATGCAGGTTTTATGGCGAATACGGACGCGCCTCTGACCATCGGTAAGCTGTGTGATTCTTGTTACTTCTCCGGCTGTATTGATGATGTTAGTAATGGATCTCTTGATCTACAACTTGCTTCCTTATCTAGGTGTACTGATCTAGTAAACTTATTATGAGAATAAACTTTATCTGATATTACAATACTTAAACTTTTATAAACTCTATACTCAGGGTCTAATAATTCTTAAAAACTTTTTCTTATTCTCAATTTTCAACTATTTTTTATCAACTAACTATTTATTCACTTTATAATATTAATTCTCTGATCGATTACAGTTGAAATTATTCACGAGAACACTACCTCCCCGTGAAATCAAGCAACTATCATCTAGACAACCGGTTGAGGTATAGATTACCATACTTCCGGTATCCACACTTCCGATATAACAAAGGCAAAAACCATAGCAATACTTTCTCATTATTTTCTATATTTCATACAATAAAGTATTATTTTTTATCAACTTTACACATTTACTCATTTATTTCCATACACCTGATTATCATTAATAATAAACATGTTATAACTACTATGCTATCCTTATCATATACCGTGTATCATTTCTTTTGTTCGTAAATAGACGATAGTAAAGAATAATTTGGAGATCATATTTATAATGTATATCTCCAAACGTAATCAATCTCCACTGTTCATACTATCCTATACATATAAACAAGATTGTCTCGACCAGTCAATATATCTGGCATAGTTACTAGTATTGATAATATTTCATAAGGTGTATTGCTCTATAACATCCACCAACTGTAGAAACGTAAATATATATAACTTTTATTACGACCATCTGCGTTTCATCTTCGCTATTAATTTTAAATAATTTATATATAATTTAAATATATTATTTATTAGATTATGAAGTTATTTCTCGTTTTAACAATAATTGTCCTCCTGTGTTAATTACTTTATAAATATAAATAATTGTTCCTTTATTATGTATCTAGTAATGATTTCCAATTTGAAAAAAAGTTGCTATCTTTTTAATATATGATTTTCATTGGGTCAATTTTGTTACTATATTTTATTTAAGTATATATTATGGCCATGATATTCCATCATAATACAAACCAAAAAGCAAACCATGTTATTACATTTTTTTATTGTTTAATTTCTCTTATATTTTTTGTATTAAAATACTTTACAGTGTCTTTTTATGAATACATGCACCTCAATTTACAATACTTTAATTTAAGATATATTTATTCTAAAAGATTTTATTTAATATATGCAATAATAATTGTTAACAAAAAAGAAATAGAAATATTTAAATATCTACATCATTGGTATATTATCTATACTTGTCGTTATATTAGTTTTCTAGACTATATTTATATATTATAACAAAGAAACTAATATAAAATCTACTATTTATGATTTGATTTTAATAAAAAAATGTATTTGACCAATTTTAGATTCTGAATCATAGATATAAGAAAATTATAAAAAAAGTGAAACCTATTTATATAAGGTAGCTGCAATTATAATAAATGAAAATAATTTTATAATAGAAATAACTTGATATGCAAAAGATTTTTTATAAATATGTAAATGATTCTACTATTCTAGATAACTTATACGAATATTAAATATTTTAAATATCAATAAATTGTATCTTATTCTATTATACTTGAGGTTACTATAATTGTTCATTTATATTTAATTTCTAACGATAATGCAATAGCAACTATAAATAACTGAAATTAAAATGTACACGGTAATCCTTATTGTTATAGATAACCTCATCATCCTTTAATAATTCAAATCAGAATATGGTTAATTATAATAATTCGGCAATTTATCTTATCTAAGTAAAACTTTAAATTCAAAAATAGTAATCTTTAACATTTCATGATAAATTATTATTATTTTATTACTATTATTATTATTATTATTATTATTGTTATTTTATTACTATTATTATTATTATTATTATTATTGTTATTTTATTACTATAATTATTATTATTATTATTATTGTTATTTTATTACTATTATTATTATTATTTGTATTATTGTTATCATTATTATTATTATTATTATTATTATTATTATTATTATTATTATTATTATTATTATTATTATTATTATTATTATTATTATTATTATTATTATTATTATTATTATTATTATTATTATTATTATTATTATTATTATTATTATTATTATTATTATTATTATTATTATTATTATTATTATTATTATTATTATTATTATTATTATTATTATTATTATTATTATTATTATTATTATTATTATTATTATTATTATTATTATTATTATTATTATTATTATTATTATTATTATTATTATTATTATTATTATTATTATTATTATTATTATTATTATTATTATTATTATTATTATTATTATTGAATTGAATTGGTTTGATTTAAATTTTATTTATGATAATAATAAATAATATTCATAATAACAAACTTACTAATAATATATGCAATACATAAAGAGTATAGAATATGAGATAGTATTATATGTATGTAATATATGAAACTTGGTGTTAAAAAAGGTAGATGGAAAAGTCTAGGATATCGATTCTATCTAAGAATATATCAAGTTATTTATCGTGTATACAATTGTAGCCTCAAGTGAATTCTAGATAGTACCAATTATATAACTGTAATATTTTATTTGTTTAAATTATTATTATTATTTGTATATTATTATTATATTTAATATAATTATTAAAAATAATATATAGTAATACATATTATTATTATTGCTATAACATTTGACAGAAATTCCATGATAATTATAGAAGCCAAAGCTCGAGATGAGTATTCTTATATTAATTCTTATTGATTATTCTTATATTATATAAGATATTTTTAGAAAAAAATAACAAAAACAATATAAACATATATTGACTTACTAGTGGTTTATTTTGTATTTGAATTAACACACAATTTAGAATACTCATTTAATAAATATATTACAAATTAAAGTTAAAAAGTAAAAAAATATATAGTAACGAATTTTTAAAATTTATCTATTGAGAATAAAATATTAATAAATGTGAAACTATTTACAGAATGTTAAATATATAAAACGATTTCAAAGATAATATAAATTACATACAATCACTAAAATATATAATAATTTAATAACATATACATGATATTATTAATTAACAAATTAGAAGTTAATAAAAAATAAAAAATAATAAGTTAAGATAACTATTAATAAAATCTGATATTTTCTAAAATAAAATCCAAATACATTATTATTATTTATTAATTAATTTTGATTTAATAAATGTACGTAATATTAATATAGAATAAATGCATCATTGCATTAATTCATTTCTTTAATTTATAAAAATGAATTTAACATTATTAACTTACACATTATTGAATGTGTTACTTTATTCTCCGTCCGTCAACTAATTCAAATATTTATTTTTCTCAAATAAATTTGACTGTGCTATAGATCAATATATAGATTTATTTAAACATAGATATAAAACAAATAATTAATATCATATTTTAAGTGTAATATATATATTAAAAATAAATATAAAAAACTATTTCCCAAATATTAATACAATACACCGAGTAAGCGTAAAATGTAAAATATTTCATTTTAATCATTGTAGAATTATTTTTAAACAGAGAAACGTTTTTAAGAATCCATAATATTGTCAACGATGTTAGGTTTAGGATCCAATGATATACATCTGTATTCGTAATAACTAATTAATAAGAAAAGATTATTTTCATTCTTTTTTTTTTATTTTGAAAATGAATATTACCGTGGATATATTTTGAAAATCATTGATTTTATTTTAAATTTTAATAATCTTCTTTTGTTTCCATGGTAAAAAAAATGCTTTTGATTTCGATGTATATTCGTCGTTATTATGATCAAGTTAACAGATTTCTTAGTGTCTGAGTGTAAAAGCATTATTAGTCTTACAAAGTAGGTCTTACAAGAGATTACTTCTTAGTAGAGATTTTTATTTATCAAAAGCATGCATATTCATTAAACCTTTATTGCTTCTAAATGTAGGTTTTGGTCATTTGGATATTAATAACACGATAAAGTATCGGATGATTTCAAGGATGTCTAATTATAATGTAAGAAATATGTAAAAAAAAATAATTGAAATATGATAAATATCATCTTTTCAGATTTGTGTTTCACATTTATTAATATATATTATAATGAATGACCACATTTAAAAATAGTGACGAATAATATATTAATTTTAATAGTGATATTCAAATCTGTATGGCCTAAAGTGAGTAAATAATGTACTATGTAGCTACATTGTAAGTCGAATATGTATGTTAACATTGTCGGTTATATATTATATAGTTATTTTATTTATTTTATTGATCACAAAACATTTCTAATTTTGATAATTTTTTCATACATAATTTTGATAATTTTATGAAATCGCAAAACAATAATTATGAAATACTAAATCATATTAATTAAAAGCTACAGATATTTTAATGTATCTAGGCCGTTTTAATAGAATAAAAGAAGTAATTAATAATCTATGATTTAAATGGCCAGTAATAAATATAGTTTACTCTAGACGCGTAGTGTAATTTAATTACTCATTTTTTTGGAATTCTAATTAAAATATAATAGAAGTGATTCATAATTAAATAATTAATATTCTGAAATAAATTAAGTTCACCCTAGTACTATAGTGTAGTCATGAATATTATCATTATTATATGGAATTCTTAGTATATTATTCCCCATTATAAAAATGCATCTATTTTTTAATAATTATATTATTACCCATTTGATATATTTGCGACTAAATCGCTTGTCATTACCATTTTAATTTCAAAATCCTAACATCCGTTGAGAGTATAGATTTAGGTGATAACATTAGATGATACCTAATCATCGCTATGAAATAGTGTAGTGTACCTGTACAACGTGTAATGTATGATATGTGGTAGTTGATTGATAAGAAATATTAGTTATTTATCAGGAATATTCGGAAATTAAATTCTACGAATTCGTTCATAATTATAATATATAATTAGTATATTGTCGGTAGTTTATTTTGATAATAATAGTATCAATTTCAGTATATTTATTTTCATTACTCAATATCAGAAAACAAAATTACCTATTGATTGTATGGACAATGATAAAAACATAGTTATTAATTAATAATAGCGTTATAATTCTATCATATATAAATACAAACATTGATTTTTAAGGGATTCGTATTATAAATCTTACTTTGGATATCTATAATTAGTCTTGAAATTTAGTATATATAATTTATCTTATTGTAGTTGTTTGGGCTTTATAATTCTTTACATATTTATTGTAACATTTGGTTAAATGTAATATTTCTACATACACAGAGAGACACGCACACATTATATGCACATATTCATACACGTACACAAATACTTGCACGTACACAAACATACACATATATACATACACATATATACACACACATACACACACACTAACACACACACATACACACACACACTTATATATATATATTTATATATATTCTAAGAAAAACTTATATATTTAAATAAATAAAACACTTATTAATATACATTTATTAGTTTTAATAAATTCGAACATTATTTGTACTCATATTCTAAAGTTATTTCGTAATTCTCAAGATATTATGTTTCAAAATTTTCAAAAAAAATTAACAATAAAAATGATGCATTATAAGAATATTAATTTGTATAACAGTATATGTTATTCTTTAGTAATACATGCTTTCATAATGATTTAAAATGTTTACATATTTTACTCTATATTATTGAAATAATTAAATTATTATGTTTGCATAATACAATATTATCATTAAAACATATTAAGAAAAGTATGGTTATTAATTATAATGTATTTAACAACTTTAAATAAAACATGTATTGTTAAATATATTATCTCTTGTACTTGTATTACCACTGTGACTCAACTATTCTACTCTATTGTATCGTCTAGACAGGTGACATCATATATTGTCTCCACCAGTGATCCGTCCATTCGTCGTCTGCACCTATAACTACTGTTCGTCTGTAAGCCTCTAATTGTTTATCTATTGAACCTTGAATATACAAATTTAAATAAATTACAAATTTAATATACATCGTTACTTTATTAATTAACAATCTAATTCATAATTTCTCTTATTCTAATAGTTATAATTATACTATACTATT
>OZ038318.1:4830510-4838010 GCA_964035775.1 Osedax frankpressi
TAATCATCTTACTTTCCTTCTATTCATCCCTCTCTAACTCCTCATATGCCTACATCTCCATATCGCCATCATTCATTTAACAAGTACTCTTTAAAATCGTATTACTTTCTAACTTATTATTTTATTCCTGATCAACTTCCTCCTCTCATAAATCACTTTCTATATTCCTTATAATTTATATATTTCAGATTTCTCTACATTATTCCCTAACTTATCATATATTTCATTATTCAAAGAAATAATCATTTTCATAATTCTCATATAAGTTTTTTAATCACAATAGACGAAATGTACTACTACGCCTATCTCTAATGTGACAACTAACCCCAATATGACAACTATAGAAACTCCAATTACTACACCAGGTAAACGAAATAACACAAGATACTATGTAATATGTAGTTAATACATTTACTATATCTATTTAAAACTAATTGTTTCTAGTGGATCAAAGCAGTTCTCTTACAAAGTAAAAATTTAACATATTCAACAAAATGATGAAAACTAAATATAATATGAAAATGAATACAAATTAATACAAATAATAAAATCTTCCGTTTAAATTAAAATTTTATGACCTCCTCTATTCTGATGCGAAGTTTATACAATCTTAGATCATTTTCACAGAGATATTCGTCAATCCTGTAAACTGCTCGAAATGCGACTTCTCTCATGGCCAGAACTGGTTACCCGATGTCTCTAACTGCCACAAGTACTACATTTGCATTCCCCAGTCAAACAATAAGTTAGTATACAACAATCTGATAATGTGATTTTCTTTTCTGTCGCGGCTTGATTCAGGCTTTCTGATCTCTCTTTGGTTTGAGTATGGGTTAGGTATAGACGGATTATATTGCTTCTCCGTTATTTATGTTATTCGTATTAATTAAATGCTATTTTACTTATGTTATTCTAGTCATGAGCCACATAGAAGTATATTGTTAACATTGTAGACTCTACATTGTAGAGTCTAAATAATATATAATCATTTAATTTTAAATTAACTTCAGCAAATTTATATTGAATGGGTCACGATGAATCTATAGAATCTAACAATTTCGTACATATTTTGTTTATTGAAAATCACAACATCATATCTACAGATTCCTCATGATGAGTCAAATAATATATGTCACCATTCCCAGGTTTCGAGTATTCAGAGTCGATTGCGGAGAGTTATTTTGGAGCCAAGAATTTGCGAGTTGCGTTCGTTACCCTGCAACCGGATGTCAAATGATGACTCCTTCCCCAACTTCACCCGCAACCTCTAAAGTGACTTATACTAAAATAAACCATAAGACTACACCCGGGAAAAATTTAAATACAACTATCGTATACGGTGAGACATATGTAAAGAAAACATTTACTGATATCCACATTATGACACCTTAAATAGGACATTATTAAATATGCCTATTTATTAACAATAGGTATCGGCTATAGTGTAAAATAATAATATATCGTGAATATTATTAAAGCAAATTTCTAGAAACTATGGTATAAATAAGTAGCCTTTGGCTATCGGTATATTTTGTTATATAATATATTCAATTGAAAAAACTAATAAATAGATCGATATTTATTATTAAGCATACCGTGCCTATTTAACTAAACATGCCCATTCTAATGTAAAACTTGAATAATACACTATCATCCTAAAAAGATATATGCTGCGTCCACCTGTAATTAATTTAAGCCACTCCCTTTCAGTGAAACCGTGCCAACAGGATCCCATGTTGCACTTCCCGTTCGATTCGGATTTCGACAACGTAGGATGTTTGATAGCTAAAGGAGTAAACTACGGTAGCGGTAGCTCTATCGTAAAAAAGCATGGAAAAGCTTTCGTTTGCTTCGTCGGCCACTCACACATCGAGGTAATGGCTGGACATGTGCGTAATTAAGTGGAGGTGAGAGGTAGTGATGAAGGCAAGATTAGAGAGGCCCATTTAGTATTGACAATAACTTGAGATTAGTATTAATTTTTTAGCAATGTTATGGGTATTATTTCTTGAATATGATAGTGAAATTTATGTTACGATAGGAAAGTTTGTATGTACTCGACAATAAAGTTATGCATTAAAGTTTACCTTTTAGAGTTCATAATTGATATATTAATACGGAATTCATAATTTGCGCAGGTTCCTTTCATGCGCAAGTGGTTTGCGGGTCGCGAGGTCACTAAGTTCACAGTTACACTTTGGTTCAAGGCCAATGAAGTTAAAAACGTTAGTAACGCACGAAATACGTGCTCAAAATACAATAGAGAATACATTATAACCCACATAACTATAGTAAGGTACTATATTAAATAGTAACCATATGCTATATACTTGAAACTATGATGTTTTCATTATTTACTTTTCTTATTGATTTAATTTACAATACTTTTTTAATACATTATATTTAATCTTCCATAATCATATTCATTCATTTTCTAATCCATTCAATATTATTTAACAATAATCAACCAAATCATAAATAATATTTAGTTCTGTAAATATATGTAGATATATATTCATATTCCTTTTAAATTTATAAAGTTATCGTAAATAAAATCCACTATGCGCATACCTCTTTCTCTGATATAACTTCTAACTCCTGATCTACCCTTCTATAGATTAGTCATGCTGGACTCGTCCACAACGGTGACTGTTTAGACAGAGCCGGATTTGAGTTGGGCATGAGAATTTCACAAAGTCGACTTTATGCTTCAGTAACCACCAACCTGAAACAAATTACTAGCAAAGATATCAACTCGGTGAGTATAGTAACTAGATTGTAAAGTATTAATGTAGAATATAATATATATATATATATATATATATATATATATATATATATAATAATAATTTATAGTTATTGTGAGAAGAGAAAAATAACACATACTTTTTAAAGGAAATCAACAAATGGCAATTCACTGCCTGGGTCTATGACGGTTACATTTTGAAAGTTTACCTTAACGGACATATAAGTCAAACCACACCAGTGACTGGTAAGTACCAACTTAATTTAATCACGATATATTATCACGATATATTATCACGATATATTATCACGATATATTATCACGATATATTATCACGATATATTATCACGATATATTATCCCGATATATTATCACGATATATTATCACGATATATTATCACGATATATTATCACGATATATTATCACGATATATTATCACGATATATTATCACGATATATTATCACGATATATTATCCCGATATATTATCACGATATATTATCACGATATATTATCACGATATATTATCACGATATATTATCACGATATATTATCACGATATATTATCACGATATATTATCACGATATATTATCACGATATATTATCACGATATATTAGCACGATATATTATCACGATATATTATCACGATATATTATCACGATATATTATCACGATATATTATCACGATATATTATCACGATATATTATCACGCTATATTATCACGATATATTATCACGATATATCATCACGATATATTATCACGATATATTATCACGATATATTATCCCGATATATTATCACGATATATTATCACGATATATTATCACGATATATTATCACGATATATTATCACGATATATTATCACGATATATTATCACGATATATTATCACGATATATTATCCCGATATATTATCACGATATATTATCACGATATATTATCACGATATATTATCACGATATATTATCACGATATATTATCACGATATATTATCACGATATATTATCACGATATATTATCACGATATATTATCACGATATATTATCACGATATATTAGCACGATATATTATCACGATATATTATCACGATATATTATCACGATATATTATCACGATATATTATCACGATATATTATCACGATATATTATCACGATATATTATCACGATATATTATCACGATATATTATCACGACATATTATCCCGATATATTATCACGATATATTATCACGCTATATTATCACGATATATTATCACGATATATTATCACGATATATTATCACGATATATTAACACGATACATCTTCTTAGGTGTTGTAAACACTATCTCAATGCATATTGGTAAATTGTTACAAAATCAATAGGAGAATGTTAATATGATATTTACTTTACTTCTAATACATCACATTTCCATACGTGGCTTACTATGTATCCTAGGTCAGTATGCTGTCTTATCTTACTTTAGTTGATCGGCTAAAGTTTGGATATTGTTTGGATATTAGGTATAATGGATATATTGTAATTTATATATTAGACTGGATACATTAGACCAGATACATTTGACCACATTTCGTAATGCAGGTTTTATGGCGAATACGGACGCGCCTCTGACCATCGGTAAGCTGTGTGATTCTTGTTACTTCTCCGGCTGTATTGATGATGTTAGTAATGGATCTCTTGATCTACAACTTGCTTCCTTATCTAGGTGTACTGATCTCATAAACTTATTGTGAGAATCAACTTTATCTGATATTATAAAATTTAAACTTTTTCATTCTTAAAACATAGGTCTATACTTTCTAATAATATATATCGTATATCGTATATCAAAATACACCTACCAAATATTCATTTATATTTTATTTCAATAGTTATAACTATAATATATATATTATTAGGTAATTTATAATGTCTAAATTTAATTTAATATATGCAATTAAAGTTGACAGCTAATTTATTATCTGTTCTCATCCTTCTAATGAGTGTGATAAACCATTAACAAATAACATAATACACATAATGTAATGGTAAGATAGCATGTCTTAATTGGAATGAACTTAAAATGGCGTAATTAATTAAACTCCGATATTATCATAATTAATCGATGCTGAGTACGAGCAATTAATGTAATAGTTTTATTATACCTCCATTGTTGTCCGTCATCTATTGGGTTGTTATAAATAGATACAAATCTGTATAGCTCATTTATATTTCCATTGGTACTTATTGGAACCCATCACTACATCGCCCGTATCCAAAACTATCTTATACAATGTGCATATTACTAACGTGTACTCGAATAACGTTAAATTGACTCAAGAATATTATTCTTATTCAATAATTAACCACTTCAGTTATTTGTATAATCATTATCAAAAAACGTACATCCTCCTAGATCACCATAAATCACTACATAACAATCTACTATCTATATGTAACCTTACTCATACACAACATATACTCTTTCCATTACTCCTTAGTCAAACATCCATCTAACCTTTTCAAATTAGTATTTTTACCTCTTAAATAAAACCTTCGTATTTTCTCAAATATTCATTCAACCTTAACTATTACCTATTCACCTACTGATAATACAAATACTGATAATAACAATTCCCTAAACGATTCCAGTTAAAGTTATTCACGAGAACTCTACCTGCCCGTGAAATCAAGCAATTATCATCTAAACAACCGGACGCGCTATAGATTATTATATACATTTCGGGTTTAACCGGAAAACATTAACGAAATACCATCGCATTTATTTCTATTTTTTCGTATAATAAATTATTACTTTTATTAACTCGACTTCTCAAGATATTATTAAATGGAATTGTAAGTAACTTGTGAATACAATATTTAAGAAATTGCAAAATTGATTGAATAATAATTATTCAGAATATATTTTATTTTTTATAGATTTACTTCAATAATTAACAAAATGTAGTTTATCATTTTTAACAATTTAGTTTTCTTATAAAGAATCAGTTGGAATTATTTCTTTCGATTCATATAATAAATAACAAACAATAATTTATTAATAATTTTATAATTTGCGGTTATAATTTTACAGTTATATAATTTATGGAATAAACTCCAATGTATGGAATAAATATCCCAGTGAAATAAAGTAAATATCATTTAAATAACCGGATGCGTTATAGATTACCATTCATACTTCCGGTATAAAAGGAAATATATCAACACAATTCCTTTTTTCTCTATTTTTCAAATAATAAAGTCTACAGTATATTAATTTACGCATTAACTCTGTCAAACTTAAATATATTATTACTAAAAATGACTTTAAATGATTTTAGCATACTAAAATTACCTCCCATCAAATCTCTCACAAATATATCCATATCAATTTACTATCTACTACTAAATACTATATATTATACATATATATACTATTACCTACCGACATATACTAGCTTCTTAATGTTATGTCTCATCTCGGTTATTGTCATCTAGCCCAACGTTTAAATCTATTAGGAGAATTAATTATCAAAATACTAAGTTAATCATTGTTTATTTTTATGAATAACTAAAAATAAAAGTATACATATATATACATATATATATATATATATATAGAATACAACACAAAATGGTATTATTGTTGATAAATTAAACTTATGAAGATGATGGCCCAATTCACCATTGCCGTGAGTATGAATTTAAAGCAAATATAAAATATATTGATGTTCAAATTGCATAAAACAGATACATAACTAAGGAAATGTAAAAGAATTAAAGAATATACAAATGGAACAAATACAGTTAATCGCTGAGAGAGCAATCGAGTAATGCGTTTTGAGATAACGGTTGAGTGTCATTTAAGTCAAGTGTTCTAGCTGCCGTTCTCTGTTGATGAAAATTGATGTCATAAACTTCGAAGGGATCTAACAAATACCATTAATATTTTATTAGTAGTATTTGTGGTCAGTCTTAGGAAACTTTTTACTCTCTTATCAATCATAAATACTTATAGATTTTACACTCCACCCGATCATATGACAAAGATATCATAAGTTAACTTCTGAGAACTTAAATGTATTGCCAATTAGCTAATGTTGAATCAGCAATAATATCTAAATTTTCTGTCATAAGTTATAATAAAAAGAAAATTAATATAATGTACATTATATAACACGTGTTATTTCATGGAAATTGAATTTGTTATCGTATGCTGTTGTAGTAATGGCTTCATCCACAAGTTTAAACGTAACCTTATCATGCTGACCTCTAAATAAACACAATTATTTACTCTTATTTTGATTGAAAGTTAGTCCAATATTTGTTACTACTTTATAAACTGTCCATCGTATTATGACATCCTGACATAATATAACTGTCATCGGCATGTATGATTATTTTAACTTTACTACAGAATAGATTAATTCTTTTAAATTTTTATTTAAAATAGGGAACCAACTATCTTCTTCCCTGACACCTGGTTTTGGGGATACATTAAAAAAGTGCAAATTGATCTACAAAAATAGCATTAATAATTATTTTTGTGCTTACGGGATTTTTATAATTTGTAATGGCACAACAAATCTTATATGCAACTAAAAGCATTGATACGCCAAAAAACAATAAGGGATTGTATTGTTCCTATTTTTATGTTTGCTACTTATTGTTTTAGCTTCTAGAATTACAGATTAGAAGACAAAAGAATGATCTTGTATCCTCCGATAGTGGTAAGAAAACCTTGCATAATAAACAAACAAACATACATACATT
>OZ038318.1:4843010-4854421 GCA_964035775.1 Osedax frankpressi
AGCGATTTAGCAGTATAAATAAAATGGAATGTAATGAATCAGAAATAAACCTAATATTTTTTATTAGTAGGGATTCAATGAATGCTAATTAATTTTCTGTATTGATAAATACTAGGAATTACATACGAAGAATGTATAATTTAATAACTACACTATATATAGTACTATATATACTCTATATAGTACTATATATACTCTATATAGTACAACTATACTATATATATAGTACTATATATATATTCTATATAGTACTATATATACTCTATATAGTACTATATATATTCTATATAGTACTATATATACTCTATATAGTACTATATACACTCTATATAGTACTATATATACTCTATATAGTACTATATTACTAAGGTGAACCTGATTTATTAATAGTGATTAATTAATGTATTATTCATCAATTCTATTATTTAATAATCCACATTCCATAAAAATGAGTAATAAAGTCACAATACTCCACTATAGTAAACTATATTTATTACTGAGTAATTAAATATTGGATTATTAATTACTTCTTTTATTTTATTAAAGTTGCCTACGTATATTTTATACGTAATGTATACAGTTGAATAACAATTGATTTTCGTAATATTATTTAATATTTAAAAATATTGTATTAATACGTATTGAGATTTCATATATTTGCGACTATATGTTTAAAATATTTAGCATTTATTATATGATCAATAAAATAAATAAAGTAATTATATAATATATAACTAACGCCAACAAGTGTATTATAGATATTAGATTATGAATGATACCATGGATTAAACTATATTTTATAATCTATATATATATGGTAATAAATTATGAAATAATTTTAAAGAAAAACTCTTAGATACAAATCATATTCATCATATTATTTTATCTGCACTATCCTCAAATGTAACCATTTGTTATAATACTTATTAACGTACTATTCACATTAGCATGACTAACTAATAGCTGATTGATTTAACATATATTGGTTATATTTTTGTTAGGTTAACATATTTTATAATATATTTTTATGAAAGATTTATAATATTTTATTCTGTACTTGGCAATTTAGCGTGCGATCTTGTTATTGGAATTATTTAATCATCGAATACAGATATTGCTTTCATCGCTATTATCTATACAAATAATAATGATTTTAAATAATTTATTTAAATATTTATCAATAATATTGAATAGGGGTAATATTTATAAATTATAATTATTTAATAATATTAAAATATTCCTAATATATTTTTTGCAATTATAATATGTATTCGTATATAAACAAACATATTACTAATATGTATGCTTCTTTAATAATTATACTATTTCCTTCTGTTTGTGAATGATTTCTTATTGATTTTGTTTTTCAAAATATTTCAATAATGTAAATATTATATTCAAAACTATTCTATTTTGTTTCATTATTTGAATATTATTTACGTTTAATTTAGCAATGATATTTCCTGTAACTGTATTCTTCATATTCAAAAATGCATTTAATTTATGAATATTGGAATATTGATACAATGTTTCATATCCTTTCTTCCAGTTATTAAATACGATATTTCTTAATGTATTATTACCACTTTTCATTCTTGATTTACTCAAAATATTTCAGTCACAATAAAATATGCCAATAAGATTCCAATTTTTAAGAAGCATTATATATATATATATATATATATATATATATCTTAGAACTATCGACCTAGATATAGCTATCTAAAACCATCCACTATTACCAAAGTAATTAAAATAGTTTTAAGGCACAATTTATTTTATATGTAATTATATATCTCATTATAGTGTAGATATTTTCCAAAGAATCATGGCACTGATCATGGCACCAAATCAGATTCGAATCTAATTATCAGCAATATTTATAATTGAATTGATAGCTGTCTTTTCACATTATTTGACAATTCCAGCAACGTGGATATTCTAAATAATACGATAGTATCCATCGACGATTTAAGTCATATAACCTATATATCTAGTATATTTTGTAATATCAATTAATCCTTATCATATACCTTTTGAAAAACATAATGTTATAAGAGTAAGTTATAATAAGTTCTATATTATCTACATAATACATTATCTTCAGATAAAAAGGGTTATATGTCCACTATGATTACCTTTAACTGCTTACATTATTCCATATGAACAGTATAATTATGGTTTGCAGTTAGATTTAACTAACTATCTAACCGGTTGAGTAACTGGTTTTCAGGAAAATCTTCTAACTAAATATTAATAAAACTAATTATATAATCTTAAGTCCAAATTCAAGTCCAATACTCTACATTTCCAAAATATATTAATCATTCACTCTAACTAGACTGTAGTCTACGCGTGAATATCTCTACTTCCCTTCATAAATAATTACTCTTAACAATAAATTACAGCTATGCTCATGAGTAATCAAATCTTACAATGTATCTTGTACTTAATTAATAATTAATAAGCGATACGACTTAGATCTGTAAATGTTCTATTATTTTCTAGAAACATTTATATTTGACAATAAGTATTATCTATGTAATCTCCTCAACTAATTTTCTAATCATACCTATGGATTAGTCAACATACCGAAACCGTATGTTTTTCACTCTGATTCTCTGGTTATTAGAGTTATCTTTTATAAATATGTTGCTAAACATTCTATTGAAATTATATCTACTTCCGTATAACTATTTTATAAATGCTTCTATATGGTATAAATTATTATATTATGTTTGGGTTTTTTTATTTTTTATAAAATTATATTGAATGGATTTACCAAATAAATAAAATAAAATAATAATTAATTGTTTACTATTTTAAAACTTTGAGAAACAAAGTTACAGATAATATTATATAGTTGTTGTGACAATATATAATATAACTGTAGATGGTATACTTATTTATTGAATTTAAGAGATAAATTACTCATTCATAAAGTATAATATTCTCTCATTAGTTGAATTTATGAATGTATTGATAAGAATAATATGTCATAATTAATACTGCTCTAATATATTCTAAAATAATAAGTATTATTATTTTGGTTTATATACACTGTAAGATACAAGTAAGATATAAAGGAATCGAAAATTAGGGTACAGGCCATGTCCGTTAGGGTGGGGGCGTAAATGACCTTTTTATGATTAAACTCTTAGTTTCAAAAACGTATATCAAGTTATGATCATATCTAACAACTTTGTCAAAAAAAAATTGAAATTGATCAAGTAGATTTCTATCGATAGTGCCTAAAAGTTTAACATGGGCTAGATAGAAAAATTTACATTAAGGGAATAGGAAGCCAATTCAAAATGATTTTATATATAGTAATTGTGTAAATATTAATATGAAAATTTTACGTATTATTAATAATATAACTAGTGATTGGAATATATTTTTAAAATATATATTAAATATTTAAGTTTGGTTAATTATAGAAATTTCTAGGAATATTTTTTTTATATATTTTATAAAATAATGTCACCTTTGATTGAATCAGTTGGATAGAACTATTAATTTAATCCATCCGAAATTTATTCAAATGTAATAATATAATACATTTATATATATTTTTATTACAAAAAGTTAATTATTGCGCATACAAATATTAAATTCTCTTAAATGATATATTTATAATTAATAAATTATGTTGATTTTTTCAAAAAAAAAATTTTTGTAATTAGTTAAAAAAATAAATTTGTAGGAATAATTTGTTATATTATTTTATTTGATACTTACCGAATATATGTCTCGAAACTGTATGACAAATTTTATAAAATATAAATTCATATTAATAATTTTAAAAATTAATTTAAATATGTATAATTATTTTTTTAGTACAATTTTAAATATATTATTTATAATATACAAATAAAAAGCAGCATATTAATAGTATATTTCAGTAATAAATGAATATAAATTTATTATTTATAAAATATATACGAGAATAATTAATAAATATCAAAAATAATATGTACATAAATAATAAAAATTAGAATACAAATTGACATTTCGTATCAAAAATGGGCATTTTGCGTCGTAATAGTATGGTAGTATAGGTCCTACTATCTCTTTGAGAAGGGTTAGATAGCATTTTAGATGATTGCGACATTATTTGCACAATTCTCTCAACAGCCCGACTATAGGGTATCGATATATATAGGTAGAGAAATTTGTGTTACTAAGCGATGCATCAGGAATACTCATAGTGAGTCTTGGTTCGAGCCAATCTCCATCTTCACCTATCATATCGTAATAGGTGGACGAGGAAAATATAATCTTAGGAATAATAAATGTCCTCAATGGAGGGTCATTTCTCGCTCTCGCTTCTAAAATGCGTTGAATGGCTAGTTGTTTAACTTGTTAATCATCATCAGAAAGCATCAGATAGTAAAATACTTTCGGAATGCATCATATACACGTTTCGCTGTATTACTGGTTCAACCATGTTATAACAAATAAAGATAATAATAATAATCATATATTTATAAAAAATAATTTCTAATTATTATAAAAATATTAATTTATATATATTACTATTAATATTATACAATATCATAAATATATGAATATTTTTTATATTATTGATCTCATTGGTTTTTATTTGACAAATTTAACTTGTTATTAGATATGATTATGTTATTTCAATTATCTCGAGTAATTACAATTAAATTATATTCATTTGTTATTTTTATTTTTTTTATCATTAAATAATTATTTCTATACCCAGATTGAAAATATGTAGATATTATTTTATATTACTTTATTTAATTACATTACATTAATAATTAATGTTTTATATTATACTTTATAAACTTTATTAAATATTAATTGTTGACTACATTATATATATATATATATATATATATATATATATATATATATATATATATATCTATGTATAAAACTAATTATATAACAAAATATTCAATTAACAATGATATGATACACCATCAAGTATAGGAACATAACCTATACACAATATTAACTTCAGTACACTTGAACTTTATTATATCCAATTTAGAGAAATGTCTAGAGTGGTAGTATAATACGTAGAGGGAGAGGGATGGAGTGGGAGAGGGGATGGTATGGGAGAGAAGAGGTAGTGGGAAAGCTATATTCAGAGGGAGACGGAGTGAGCATGAGAGAGAGAGGGAGAGTGAGAGGTAGAGGGAGAGGGAGAGTGAGAGTGAGAGGTAGATGGAGATGGAGAGGGAGAGGGAGTGGGAGAGGGAGAGGGAGAGGGAGAGGGAGAGGGAGAGGGAGAGGGAGAGGGAGAGGGAGAGGGAGAGGGAGAGGGAGAGGGAGAGGGAGAGGGAGAGGGAGAGGGAGAGGGAGAGGGAGAGGGAGAGGGAGAGGGAGAGGGAGAGGGAGAGGGAGAGGGAGAGGGAGAGGGAGAGGGAGAGGGAGAGGGAGAGGGAGAGGGAGAGGGAGAGGGAGAGGGAGAGGGAGAGGGAGAGGGAGAGGGAGAGGGAGAGGGAGAGGGAGAGGGAGAGGGAGAGGGAGAGGGAGAGGGAGAGGGAGAGGGAGAGGGAGAGGGAGAGATGTGTATTCTCCCCTAAATACAACTCTGTATTTTAAAGCAACATAATTGTTTTGACCATCTATTACGTGTATTTACTGAAGTGTGATAACATTCTTGAAAATTTCAATGTAAATTTCAATGACAATTTCAATTTCAATGTTAATTTCAATATCAAATTCAATATCACTTTCAATATCATTTTTAATGCCAATGTCAATGTCAATGTCAATGTTAATGTCAATGTATATCCTTATTGCTGTATGACGTACTTAATCCATATTGTCCAAGTAACAGTAGAATAATATCCGAATATATATATTTTTTATAATTTCTGTAATTTATTTCCGAATGTATACATATAGGTACGATATACATGTGCTGACAGGCATAATAGTTAGATATATTTATATGCTATTTATTACCCGCTCATATTCAAAAGATAATATACACATATATATATATATATATATATATATATATATGTATATGACAAAACAAAATAGATTTTTCGAGTGTTGATATATCATTGGTATAAATTCAGACAGTTCCGCTAATGTGATTTTTTGGTTAGGAAACATCTCTACTTCTATTCTAATTGAAGTTTTTAGTGATAATATTTTCAAGTAAATCGACTGAAATGCAATTACGCAATTCTCATTTTCAATTAAGTCGAATATCTTCATAATGGCATTGGTCCTTCTACGTTTCCTTTTTAATATATAATATATTTTAACATGTTGTATAAAATAATAATTCATTGAATATATATATATATATATACATATATATATATATATATATATATATATATATATATATATATATATATATATATATACAAATTTGCTTATAGGAAAACAATAGTTTATAAACATATATGGTCATTTTGAAGTATGTCCATTATGGTGTTCGACGCACACTGTGCCGTCTACAATATCATTTTAAACAGTATATTTTAAATTATATAGTGCACACAACTTTGTGTACAATATGCGACGATAATGTGTGTATATGCGACGATAATGTGTGTATATGTGACGATAATGTGTGTATATGTGACGATAATGTGTGTATATGTGACGATAATGTGTGTATATGTGACGATAATGTGTGTATATGTGACGATAATGTGTGTATATGTGACGATAATGTCAAGTTATTATAGTTGATTATAATTAATGTAATATCGCATAATAATTATGATACTTATAAAGTTTACTTTAAATATTTCAAATTCTCTTAGTCCTTCCTTTTATCACAGCATCTATAGCAGAAATCATCGATTGATTGGTATTTTACTAATTCACTAATATTTCATCACTAATGATAATCAATTCACAATGCATTCAATGCACATGTTCTTACTTAATAATTAATAAATAATTAATTAATAATTAATAAATAATTAATAAATAATTAATAAATAATTAATAAATAATTAATAAATAATTAATAAATAAATAATAAATAATTAAAAAATACGTAATAAATAAGTAATAAATAATTAATAAATAATTAATAAATAATTAATAAATAATTAATAAATAATTAATAAATAATTAATAAATAATTAATAAATAATTAATAAATAATTAATAAATAATTAATAAATAATTAATAAATAATTAATAAATAATTAATAAATAATTAATAAATAGGTAATAAATAATTAATAAATAATTAATAAATAATTAATAAGTAATTAATAAATAATTAATAAATAATTAATAAATAATTAGTAAATAGATAATAAATAATTAATAAATAATTAATAAATAATTAATAAGTAATTAATAAATAATTAATTAATAAATAATTAATAAATAATTAATAAATAATTAATAAATAGATAATAAATAATTAATAAATAATTAATAAATAATTAATAAATAATTAATAAATAATTAATAAATAATTAATAAATAATTAATAAATAATTAATAAATAATTAATAAATAATTAATAAATAATTAATAAATAATTAATAAATAATTAATAAATAATTAATAAATAATTAATAAATAATTAATAAATAATTAATAAATAATTAATAAATAATTAATAAATAATTAATAAATAATTAATAAATAATTAATAAATAATTAATAAATAATTAATAAATAATTAATAAATAATTAATAAATAATTAATAAATAATTAATAAATAATTAATAAATAATTAATAAATAATTAATAAATAATTAATAAATAATTAATAAATAATTAATAAATAATTAATAAATAATTAATAAATAATTAATAAATAATTAATAAATAATTAATAAATAATTAATAAATAATTAATAAATAATTAATAAATAATTAATTAATAATTAATAAAAAATTAATTTTGCACAGTTATATCCATTAATTTCTGATTAGTTATTAATATTAAACTAGTATCGACACCTTTAATTTTAAGGTGGTCGGTTTTATGTGACAGTATTCGGGCGTTTGTGCCCTAAGGACACAGGGACATAAAAATAGCGCGTATATGTGTTACTACATAATGTATAATTTTACCCATTATATTCATTTAAAGTTAAATACTAACAACGTTATAGACGATTAGCATATTTGGTCGGTATTCTGCGTTTTTCTATACATATTTAGCAAATATTGGCATTTATTCAATATAATTAAATACAATTAATCAATATTTTTTTCCAAATATATTTACTGAAGTAGGCTTGAAAAATGAACCCCTTATTATTTTAATTTAAAAAAATATGCATATAGGCTATACAAATAATTTACTTGGATGATTAATTAATTCAAAATAAAAACTAAATCAAATAAACTGTCCTACTTTATGTCATACGTTATATCAACTCTAGATAACTTTCTAATTATCTAATCGAAATGATACTAGCCTATTCTACTCTACGCTAATCTACTCTATAAACTACTCTACTATATACTAATCTACTCTATCCATTATATTAGCCTACGCTACTCTACGCTAATCTACTCTATACATTATACTAACCTACTTTACTCTATACATTACGCTAACCTACTCTAGTCTATACATTATACTAGCCTACTCTACTCTATACATTATACTAGCCTACTCTACTCTATACATTATACTAGCCTACTCTACTCTATACAGTATACTAGCCTACTCTACTCTATACATTATACTAGCCTACTCTACTCTATACATTATACTAGCCTACTCTACTCTATACTACTCTACTCTATACATTATACTAGCCTGCTCTACACTATACATTATACTAGCCTACTCTACTCTATACATTATACTAGCCTACTCTACTCTATACTACCCTACTCTATACATTATACTAGCCTACTCTACTCTATACTACTCTACTATATACATTATACTAGCCTACTCTACTCTATACATTATACTAGCCTACTCTACTCTACTCTCAACTAATCTACTCCACCTACATCATGATGTAGGTACTCTAATATTGTTATATAGAAATGTCTTATGGATAGAAAAAAAATACAAAATTAAATTACTACATACGATTATATCGAGATATAAAATTCTTGGAAATCTCAATGATTGTATAGGAATACGTAATTGTTATAATCTATTAATCATATATCCTGGTATTCATTATAACAAAGTGAATATGATATGTATGTATGTATATATACACCTACATATATATATATATATATATATATATATGTGTGTGTGTATGTGTATATATGTGTGTGTGCGGGTGTGTGTATCTGGGTATATATATATATGTATGTGTGTGTATTATATATTTAATTTTCATAATTAGCTAATATTATTAAATTACTAAATATTGATTTAATTATAACATGTATATAAATATAATATGTAGTGTACTACATTACATGTATAATATATATTTTATTAACACTAACATTTATATGTAGTTTACTATAATACATTATATATTTTATTAATACTATAATTTATATGTAGTGTTTTTAGAATTACATTTCAATTTATATAACATTTATAACAAATCGAATATGATATGTAGTCTTTTTAATAATTTTACATAATAATTAATTTATATTTTTTAAGTATTTATTGTCATACCTACTTGAAATGCAAATTTATATTCGCTTTTAATAATATATATATACATATATATATATATATATATATATATATATATATATATATATTACAATACATGTACAAAATATATTTTAAAATATATTTTAAAATATATAATGTCAATTGTTTATTATCTATAATTATTATTATACATTTGAAATAAGTATATATTATTACTTTTAAGGTATATCTTATATATACATGTATAGTAATATATATAATATATATATATATATATATATATATATATATATATATATATTAAAAGCGAATTTAAATTTGCATTTCAAGTAATTATAACACTTAATACTTAAAAATATTAATTAATTTTTATGTAAAATACTAATTATGTAACAATTCATAATCTTGTTAGTATATTTATTAAAGTTATGATATATGAAGTTTTTATCTGCTAAATCATGCAATTTCTTTATTGGTTTTTAAGAATAATTACGTTTCACAATTAATGATATATTCTGATAATTGATTTTCTAAAATTACATTAATGTCGAATATCTTCATAATTGGTCCTTTACGTTTCCTTTTTAATATATAATATATTTTTAACATATTGTATACAATAATAATTCATTGCATATATATACAAATTTGCTTATAGGAAAACTATAGTTTATAATTATAATTATAATTATGATACTTTATCTACTCTATCCATTATAATAGCATAGTCTACTCTATACTAATCTACTTTATTTATTATACTAGCCTACTATACTTTATACTAATCTACTATAGATACTACACTACTATTACTACTCTACTTTAAACTACTTAACGTTACTCTATTATATTCTACTCTACTCTACTCTACTCAACACTACTCTATATTACTCTTCGCAACTTTACGCTACTCTACTCTACTCTACTCTACTCTACTTTACTCAACTTTACTCTATTCTACTCTACTCTTTACTATTATATCTACTCATCACTGCTCTAAATTATATCTACTCTTATATCAATCTAAATTAACTATCTATCTTTTTTGCGGTAATCGTCTCTTCATATGGTCTAGATGATATATCGATAATACGTATTACCTAATAATTTCTTATGCACTATGACCCCTTCCAATCTACGTGTGTCAAGTTGACGTATATGTTAACATATTCAAATTTAACAGCATATTTACATTTCTTTTCCAGGTAAATGAATTATGTATTAAAATAAATTATATATATATATATATATATATATATATAATTTAATAATCTCAGCATGAAAATGCTATCACACGCAATGTGTTAAAATATTTTATATAAATTGATGCATTTAGTAATGTGGTTCCAAGTATATCAACTTCTTTATTCACATTTCAAAGAAGTTCATCAATAAAAATTAGACGGCCAATTACGGATCTGTAATAATACGCATTTCAAACCGTATATGAATATTTGAAAAGTTACGTATTGAGTATGTATGGAACCCTTAGTTTTTTATATATATATCGTATCAATAATCTAATTAGTTAAAATACATTTTTGTATACGAATTATGTTATTTTATAAGAAAAATATATTGTATATCATAATAAAGTTTCCACGAAAAGCCGCATAATTTATATATGTATTAAACCATTTTATGTAAAAAAAAGAAATCATATATATAATTATAACGAAATCGATTGAATATTTCCTATTTATATAAAATGTATCGAACGGCATACGATATTCAAGGAGGGCATTATAATAAAAGTATTAATAATAATGTGTATACTAATTATACGTATATAATTACAAGATATTATTAATGTTGTTAGAATCTGAATGTATTTGTAGTGAG
>OZ038318.1:4854621-4891662 GCA_964035775.1 Osedax frankpressi
GGTGTAGTGAGTTGAGGTGTAGAGTGGTGTAGTGAGTTGAGGTGTGGTGTAGTGAGTTGAGGTGTAGAGTGGTGTAGTGAGTTGAGGTGTGGAGTGGTGTAGTGAGTTGAGGTGTAGAGTGGTGTAGTGAGTTGAGGTGTAGAGTGGTGTAGCGAGTTGAGGTGTGGTGTAGTGAGTTGAGCTATAGAGTGGTGTAGTGAGTTGAGGTGTAGAGTGGTGTAGTGAGTTGAGGTGTAGAGTGGTGTAGTGAGTTGAGGTGTAGAGTGGTGTAGTGAGTTGAGGTGTAGAGTGGTGTAGTGAGTTGAGGTGTAGAGTGGTGTAGTGAGTTGAGGTGTAGAGTGGTGTAGTGAGTTGAGGTGTAGAGTGGTGTAGTGAGTTGAGTGTAGAGTGGTGTAGTGAGTTGAGGTGTAGAGTGGTGTAGTGAGTTGAGGTGTAGAGTGGTGTAGTGAGTTGAGGTGTAGAGTGGTGTAGTGAGTTGAGGTGTAGAGTGGTGTAGTGAGTTGAGGTGTGGTGTAGTGAGTTGAGGTGTAGAGTGGTGTAGTGAGTTGAGGTGGTGGTGTAGTGAGTTGAGGTGTAGAGTGGTGTAGTGAGTTGAGGTGTAGAGTGGTGTAGTGAGTTGAGGTGTAGAGTGGTGTAGTGAGTTGAGGTGTAGAGTGGTGTAGTGAGTTGAGGTGTAGAGTGGTGTAGTGAGTTGAGGTGTAGAGTGGTGTAGTGAGTTGAGGTGTAGAGTGGTGTAGTGAGTTGAGGTAGAGTGGTGTAGTGAGTTGAGGTGTAGAGTGGTGTAGTGAGTTGAGGTGTAGAGTGGTGTAGTGAGTTGAGGTAGAGTGTGTAGTGAGTGAAGGTGAGAGTGGTGGTAGTGAGTTGAGGTGTAGAGTGGTGTAGTGAGTTGAGGTGTAGAGTGGTGTAGTGAGTTGAGGTGTAGAGTGGTGTAGTGAGTGAGGTGTAGAGTGGTGTAGTGAGTTGAGGTGTAGAGTGGTGTAGTGAGTTGAGGTGTAGAGTGGTGTAGTGAGTTGAGTGTAGAGTGGTGTAGTGAGTTGAGGTGTAGAGTGGTGTAGTGAGTTGAGGTGTAGAGTGGTGTAGTGAGTTGAGGTGTAGAGTGGTGTAGTGAGTTGAGGTGTGTGTAGTGAGTTGAGGTGTAGAGTGGTGTAGTGAGTTGAGGTGTAGAGTGGTGTAGTGAGTTGAGGTTAGAGTGGTGTAGTGAGTTGAGGTGTAGAGTGGTGTAGTGAGTTGAGGTGTAGAGTGGTGTAGTGAGTTGAGGTGTAGAGTGGTGTAGTGAGTTGAGGTGTGGTGTAGTGAGTTGAGGTGTAGAGTGGTGTAGTGAGTTGAGGTGTAGAGTGGTGTAGTGAGTTGAGGTGTAGAGTGGTGTAGTGAGTTGAGGTGTAGAGTGGTGTAGTGAGTTGAGGTGTAGAGTGGTGTAGTGAGTTGAGGTGTGGTGTAGTGAGTTGAGGTGTAGAGTGGTGTAGTGAGTTGAGGTGTAGAGTGGTGTAGTGAGTTGAGGTGTGGTGTAGTGAGTTGAGGTGTAGAGTGGTGTAGTGAGTTGAGGTGTAGAGTGGTGTAGTGAGTTGAGGTGTGTGTAGTGAGTTGAGGTGTAGAGTGGTGTAGTGAGTTGAGGTGTAGAGTGGTGTAGTGAGTTGAGGTGTAGAGTGGTGTAGTGAGTTGAGGTGTAGAGTGGTGTAGTGAGTTGAGGTGTAGAGTGGTGTAGTGAGTTGAGGTGTAGAGTGGTGTAGTGAGTTGAGGTGTAGAGTGGTGTAGTGAGTTGAGGTGTGGTGTAGTGAGTTGAGGTGTAGAGTGGTGTAGTGAGTTGAGGTGTAGAGTGGTGTAGTGAGTTGAGGTGTGGTGTAGTGAGTTGAGGTGTAGAGTGGTGTAGTGAGTTGAGGTGTAGAGTGGTGTAGTGAGTTGAGGTGTAGAGTGGTGTAGTGAGTTGAGGTGTAGAGTGATGTAGTGAGTTGAGGTGTAGAGTGGTGTAGTGAGTTGAAGTGTAGAGTGGTGTAGTGAGTTGAGGTGTAGAGTGGTGTAGTGAGTTGAGGTGTAGAGTGGTGTAGTGAGTTGAAGTGTAGAGTGGTGTAGTGAGTTGAGGTGTAGAGTGGTGTAGTGAGTTGAGGTGTAGAGTGGTGTAGTGAGTTGAGGTGTGGTGTAGTGAGTTGAGGTGTAGAGTGGTGTAGTGAGTTGAGGTGTAGAGTGGTGTAGTGAGTTGAGGTGTGGTGTAGTGAGTTGAGGTGTAGAGTGGTGTAGTGAGTTGAGGTGTAGAGTGGTGTAGTGAGTTGAGGTGTAGAGTGATGTAGTGAGTTGAGGTGTAGAGTGGTGTAGTGAGTTGAGGTGTAGAGTGATGTAGTGAGTTGAGGTGTGGTGTAGTGAGTTGAGGTGTAGAGTGGTGTAGTGAGTTGAGGTGTAGAGTGGTGTAGTGAGTTGAGGTGTAGAGTGGTGTAGTGAGTTGAGGTGTAGAGTGGTGTAGTGAGTTGAGGTGTAGAGTGGTGTAGTGAGTTGAGGTGTAGAGTGGTGTAGTGAGTTGAGGTGTAGAGTGGTGTAGTGAGTTGAGGTGTGGTGTAGTGAGTTGAGGTGTAGAGTGGTGTAGTGAGTTGAGGTGTAGAGTGGTGTAGTGAGTTGAGGTGTGGTGTAGTGAGTTGAGGTGTAGAGTGGTGTAGTGAGTTGAGGTGTAGAGTGATGTAGTGAGTTGAGGTGTAGAGTGGTGTAGTGAGTTGAGGTGTAGAGTGATGTAGTGAGTTGAGGTGTGGTGTAGTGAGTTGAGGTGTAGAGTGGTGTAGTGAGTTGAGGTGTAGAGTGGTGTAGTGAGTTGAGGTGTAGAGTGGTGTAGTGAGTTGAGGTGTGGTGTAGTGAGTTGAGGTGTAGAGTGGTGTAGTGAGTTGAGGTGTGGTGTAGTGAGTTGAGGTGTAGAGTGGTGTAGTGAGTTGAGGTGTGGTGTAGTGAGTTGAGGTGTAGAGTGGTGTAGTGAGTTGAGGTGTAGAGTGGTGTAGTGAGTTGAGGTGTGGTATAGTAAGTTGAGGTGTAGAGTGGTGTAGTGAGTTGAGGTGTAGAGTGGTGTAGTGAGTTGAGGTGTAGAGTGGTGTAGTGAGTTGAGGTGTAGAGTGGTGTAGTGAGTTGAGGTGTGGTGTAGTGAGTTGAGGTGTAGAGTGGTGTAGTGAGTTGAGGTGTAGAGTGGTGTAGTGAGTTGAGGTGTAGAGTGGTGTAGTGAGTTGAGGTGTGGTGTAGTGAGTTGAGCTATAGAGTGGTGTAGTGAGTTGAGGTGTAGAGTGGTGTAGTGAGTTGAGGTGTAGAGTGGTGTAGTGAGTTGAGGTGTAGAGTGGTGTAGTGAGTTGAGGTGTAGAGTGGTGTAGTGAGTTGAGGTGTAGAATGGTGTGGTGAGTTGAGGTGTAGAGTGGTGTAGTGAGTTGAGGTGTAGAATGGTGTAGTGAGTTGAGGTGTAGAGTGGTGTAGTGAGTTGAGCTATAGAGTGGTGTAGTGAGTTGAGGTGTAGAGTGGTGTAGTGAGTTGAGGTGTAGAGTGGTGTAGTGAGTTGAGGTGTAGAGTGGTGTAGTGAGTTGAGGTGTAGAGTGGTGTAGTGAGTTGAGGTGTAGAGTGGTGTAGTGAGTTGAGGTGTAGAGTGGTGTAGTGAGTTTAGGTGTAGAGTGGTGTAGTGAGTTGAGGTGTAGAGTGGTGTAGTGAGTTGAGGTGTAGAGTGGTGTAGTGAGTTGAGGTGTAGAGTGGTGTAGTGAGTTGAGGTGTGGTGTAGTGAGTTGAGGTGTAGAGTGGTGTAGTGAGTTGAGGTGTGGTGTAGTGAGTTGAGCTATAGAGTGGTGTAGTGAGTTGAGGTGTAGAGTGGTGTAGTGAGTTGAGGTGTGGTATAGTGAGTTGAGGTGTGGAGTGGTATAGTGAGTTGAGGTGTAGAGTGGTATAGTGAGTTGAGGTGTAGAGTGGTGTAGTAAGTTGAGGTGTAGAGTGATGTAGTGAGTTGAGGTGTAGAGTGGTGTAGTGAGTTGAGGTGTAGAGTGGTGTAGTGAGTTGAGGTGTAGAGTGGTGTAGTGAGTTGAGGTGTGGTATAGTGAGTTGAGGTGTGGTGTAGTGAGTTGAGGTGTAGAGTGGTGTAGTGAGTTGAGGTGTAGAGTGGTGTAGTGAGTTGAGGTGTGGTGTAGTGAGTTGAGGTGTAGAGTGGTGTAGTGAGTTGAGGTGTGGTGTAGTGAGTTGAGCTATAGAGTGGTGTAGTGAGTTGAGGTGTAGAGTGGTGTAGTGAGTTGAGGTGTAGAGTGGTGTAGTGAGTTGAGCTATAGAGTGGTGTAGTGAGTTGAGGTGTAGAGTGGTGTAGTGAGTTGAGGTGTAGAGTGGTGTAGTGAGTTGAGGTGTAGAGTGGTGTAGTGAGTTGAGGTGTAGAGTGGTGTAGTGAGTTGAGGTGTAGAGTGGTGTAGTGAGTTGAGGTGTGGTGTAGTGAGTTGAGGTGTGGAGTGGTATAGTGAGTTGAGGTGTAGAGTGGTGTAGTGAGTTGAGGTGTAGAGTGGTGTAGTGAGTTGAGGTGTAGAGTGGTGTAGTGAGTTGAGGTGTAGAGTGGTGTAGTGAGTTGAGGTGTAGAGTGGTGTAGTGAGTTGAGGTGTAGAGTGGTGTAGTGAGTTGAGCTATAGAGTGGTGTAGTGAGTTGAGGTGTAGAGTGGTGTAGTGAGTTGAGGTGTAGAGTGGTGTAGTGAGTTGAGGTGTAGAGTGGTGTAGTGAGTTGAGGTGTAGAGTGGTGTAGTGAGTTTAGGTGTAGAGTGGTGTAGTGAGTTGAGGTGTAGAGTGGTGTAGTGAGTTGAGGTGTGGTGTAGTGAGTTGAGGTGTGGTGTAGTGAGTTGAGGTGTAGAGTGGTGTAGTGAGTTGAGGTGTGGTGTAGTGAGTTGAGGTGTAGAGTGGTGTAGTGAGTTGAGGTGTAGAGTGGTGTAGTGAGTTAAGGTGTAGAGTGGTGTAGTGAGTTGAGGTGTAGAGTGGTGTAGTGAGTTAGGTGTAGAGTGGTGTAGTGAGTTGAGGTGTAGAGTGGTGTAGTGAGTTGAGGTGTAGAGTGGTGTAGTGAGTTGAGCTATAGAGTGGTGTAGTGAGTTGAGGTGTAGAGTGGTGTAGTGAGTTGAGGTGTAGAGTGGTGTAGTGAGTTGAGGTGTGGAGTGGTATAGTGAGTTGAGGTGTAGAGTGGTGTAGTGAGTTGAGGTGTAGAGTGGTGTAGTGAGTTGAAGTGTAGAGTGGTGTAGTGAGTTGAGGTGTGGTGTAGTGAGTTGAGGTGTAGAGTGGTGTAGTGAGTTGAGGTGTAGAGTGGTGTAGTGAGTTGAAGTGTAGAGTGGTGTAGTGAGTTGGGGTGTGGTATAGTGAGTTGAGGTGTAGAGTGGTGTAGTGAGTTGAGGTATAGAGTGATGTAATGAGTTGAGGTGTAGAGTGGTGTAGTGAGTGGAGGTGTAGAGTGGTGTAGTGAGTTGAGGTGTAGAGTGATGTAGTGAGTTGAGGTGTAGAGTGGTGTAGTGAGTTGAGGTGTAGAGTGGTGTAGTGAGTTGAGGTGTAGAGTGGTGTAGTGAGTTGAGGTGTGGTGTAGTGAGTTGAGGTGTAGAGTGGTGTAGTGAGTTGAGGTGTAGAGTGGTGTAGTGAGTTGAGGTGTGGTGTAGTGAGTTGAGGTGTAGAGTGGTGTAGTGAGTTGAGGTGTAGAGTGGTGTAGTGAGTTGAGGTGTGGTGTAGTGAGTTGAGGTGTGGTGTAGTGAGTTGAGGTGTAGAGTGGTGTAGTGAGTTGAGGTGTGGTGTAGTGAGTTGAGGTGTAGAGTGGTGTAGTGAGTTGAGGTGTAGAGTGGTGTAGTGAGTTGAGGTGTAGAGTGGTGTAGTGAGTTGAGGTGTAGAGTGGTGTAGTGAGTTGAGGTGTAGAGTGGTGTAGTGAGTTGAGGTGTAGAGTGGTGTAGTGAGTTGAGGTGTAGAGTGGTGTAGTGAGTTGAGGTGTAGAGTGGTGTAGTGAGTTGAGGTGTAGAGTGGTGTAGTGAGTTGAGGTGTAGAGTGGTGTAGTGAGTTGAGGTGTGGTGTAGTGAGTTGAGCTATAGAGTGGTGTAGTGAGTTGAGGTGTAGAGTGGTGTAGTGAGTTGAGGTGTAGAGTGGTGTAGTGAGTTGAGGTGTGGTGTAGTGAGTTGAGCTATAGAGTGGTGTAGTGAGTTGAGGTGTAGAGTGGTGTAGTGAGTTGAGGTGTAGAGTGGTGTAGTGAGTTGAGGTGTAGAGTGGTGTAGTGAGTTGAGGTGTAGAGTGGTGTAGTGAGTTGAGGTGTAGAGTGGTGTAGTGAGTTGAGGTGTAGAGTGGTGTAGTGAGTTGAGGTGTGGTGTAGTGAGTTGAGCTATAGAGTGGTGTAGTGAGTTGAGGTGTAGAGTGGTGTAGTGAGTTGAGGTGTAGAGTGGTGTAGTGAGTTGAGGTGTGGTGTAGTGAGTTGAGCTATAGAGTGGTGTAGTGAGTTGAGGTGTAGAGTGGTGTAGTGAGTTGAGGTGTAGAGTGGTGTAGTGAGTTGAGGTGTGGTGTAGTGAGTTGAGCTATAGAGTGGTGTAGTGAGTTGAGGTGTAGAGTGGTGTAGTGAGTTGAGGTGTAGAGTGGTGTAGTGAGTTGAGGTGTGGTGTAGTGAGTTGAGGTGTAGAGTGGTGTAGTGAGTTGAGGTGTAGATTGGTGTAGTGAGTTGAGGTGTAGAGTGGTGTAGTGAGTTGAGGTGTGGTGTAGTGAGTTGAGGTGTAGAGTGGTGTAGTGAGTTGAGGTGTGGAGTGGTGTAGTGAGTTGAGGTGTGGTGTAGTGAGTTGAGGTGTAGAGTGGTGTAGTGAGTTGAGGTGTGGAGTGGTGTAGTGAGTTGAGGTGTAGAGTGGTGTAGTGAGTTGAGGTGTGGTATAGTGAGTTGAGGTGTGGTGTAGTGAGTTGAGGTGTAGAGTGGTGTAGTGAGTTGAGGTGTAGAGTGGTGTAGTGAGTTGAGGTGTAGAGTGGTGTAGTGAGTTGAGGTGTAGAGTGGTGTAGTGAGTTGAGGTGTAGAGTGGTGTAGTGAGTTGAGGTGTAGAGTGGTGTAGTGAGTTGAGGTGTAGAGTGGTGTAGTGAGTTGAGGTGTGGTATAGTGAGTTGAGGTGTAGAGTGGTGTAGTGAGTGGGGAGGGGAGGTGTCGAGTGTAGTGTGGTGTGGTTAGTTGAATCATGCTATAATGAGTAGCTGCATTACGTATAGTTGAAATAATGGTTGTAGAGAAGTGCAATCAACATAATGGAATACGGAGAGGTTTGAAGTTGTAATATTTAATCATATGGTTGCTTATTGATATCGTAAATTACTGCAAACACCTCAATCTTCTATATAAAGATTTCAATGAGATATCTATACTAAATGACATATTTTATTATATTTTGTAATAACTATAATAATCAGTATTTATTAATTACGTATTTCTAGCTATAGTATGTACATCAATTAGAAATAATGATTTTTATACATTAAATTCTATCATAAAATTAATATACACTGTTTTACAATACATTTATATTACAATTATTAATACAGCTATAGTTGTTATAGTTTATATATTATAAAAAATATATGATTATTTTACTATTCCATCATATAATTGGTAAACGAATAGATTAATTTACTATCGCTATCAATAATATATATATATATATATATATATATATATATATATTATATATATATATATATATATATATATAAATATAAAACTAGAATTTAAATAAATAAAATAATAGCCAAATTACGATATTCTAAATAAACAATGCAGTAAACAAAAAAGGTTCATGAAATATGAGATAATTTAATAATTAATAATATTAATTAATGATTAATAATAAATTAAAATACATTTTCAATAATATCTGTGTAGAAGATATTTAAGTTATTAAATAAATCTTACATTTTTTAATTAATATTAATTGCAATGAATCCGATATTTTTATTTGAAAACTTTTAAGTAAAAGTAAAATGATATTTACAGTTACTGAACTTATCCCCTAGATAACAACATATTTATAAGTAATTCAATATTTTTAAAGTAAATTGGTTATTATTATTAATAAAGAAAATACAGCACAAAAACAAATACTAAGAATAAAACAGCATAACACATTTTCACATTCAATTATTTTATAAATAATTAAATATTTTAAATCCTACCCGAAAACGATACCAGATTTTATATACAGAATTTATATACAGACTTCTAAATACATGCACATATATAGAGTTAAACTAGAAATATAAATGTTAGAAGTTATACAGTAATATACATATATATATATATATATATATATATATATATATATATATATATATATATGTATATATAAACCTTTGGACTCATACTCGACATGCAGAAAACCATTTGTGAATACACATTGATATATCCGATGGAAATATAACCATATCTATCGTTGATATCTGTTCAACTCCTACCGAAGTTGTTAAAAGTTTGCGTCTAGTTCTATGGCAACAATGAAGTCTCAAATGGTGTATCTCAGATTGAATTACCGCTACAAGAGTACGTAGGTAAGTGCATATTAGATAACCAAAGTTCAAAGTTCATACCCATGTTTTTATCACGTTATTCAACATTGTCATTCCAGGCTTGATGCCAATTGTATTGGTCACGAACACAGACCCCTCCAGTTAAATCCTACCCCGGCTCAGCTGATACGAAATGCAGACGATATTTTACCAAAGAAGGAATACTTGTTCATATACTAAATATGTGTACTTGTATAGGACATGAAAAAATTCAAGAAATCATCTCAACATTCCTTGATCATTAATATCATCATTAATCATAATTGTTCTACATATATTCTTAATATTTCAGTGCCCTTCGACTCAATTGTTAACAAAGAATTGACAGCAAAAAGGAAAAGTGAGAAATATTCAAGTCTGGGTTACATAATACCATTCTGTGTAGGCTCATTATGTTTACGGTATCCCGATAATGATTTCCTAAATGAAGAGTTAAAAATCCCTGTGAAAATATATAAATCAGTAAAGATTGATACCATAAAGACTGTAATTGAAAGAATTGGAACTTCTGTCCAAATTCTCTAACAGATTAAAATTTTTAGTTTTATATATATTTATTTTCTGTTTCCACATTGATTTGGACTATCTTACCTTGTTCCTTTCTTTTGTATATAGGGTTACTAAATATAATGAAGAAGTCAATACTAAATTTAACATATATGCTTAATTGATGTCTCAATAACACCCTTTTGAGTTATGTATGTATGTATATATATATATATATATATATATATATATATACATATATAAATATGCCTCACTATATATTTTTAAAATTATAAACAACTTATCAAATAAACCAACGAAAATGTTATTATAATAATTTTGAAACTATAGTTAATAATTGAATGCATTGTAATCTATTATTTTTAGTTTTTAAATAATATAATACGTTTTAGAAATTTTATTTTTAATTACTCTGGAGACAATTAGCTGCGTAATAATATTCTAAGGTAAACTAAACTTTTTGGGAACTGTAAATAAAAATTCAATTCAATAATAACTATTAAATAAAAAAATGCATGGATTGTAGCTTTATTATCTTTATTATATAGTACATAATGTAAAATGAGCCGTTATTGCAATAGCGTTGACTTAATGTTCACGACTAGAATACCTATAATCTTCGGCTTTTAAGGAATAATAGGTTGCATGTATAATAAGAACTCTACTCCGTTAGCTCGGTATATGCCTTACACCGTTAGATACCTGGAATAGTTGAACACGTAAATGCTGTCGAGTGTTGGATATCGCTGAGAGAGTACGACGATTAAACGTCAGTTAGAAACGCAAAATAAATAATAAATAAATTGATCCAGCGATAGTGCAAAGTTGAAAACATTTGATTTCGGCGACCACCGAACTACGACGATTCGACCTCTATACGGAAGTGGCACTTGTAGCGTCTAACTGCCGTAATGTTCAACGCTATCGAGTCGCACGGGTCGAGGCCCGATATTCGCCCCGCCGAACCGACGGTCGACGGGCCGCTTTATTCATGCGACATGTCTGCGTTTGCTACTCTTTCCATTCAGTAGGCGAACCGCCGCCGAGGCGATCTTGGACAGCCAAAAGCAGTTCAAGGCGTCCAGCACGAGACACGATACCACCATGACTTGCAAGCAGTAGCCGAGTCTATCGCATGCCTCGCTACCCCATATGCGGTACACCTATACGTTGGGGTTGAGTTGTCAGACGAGTACACGAATTATATATTTAGATTATTCAATATTACATTTATATTCATTTGCTATTAAATAGCTGATGCATAACGGGAGTGCAGATAATATTTATATATATATATATATATATATATATATATATAGCCAAATATTGTGGGTTTACCCTTAAAGGTATGCGAAACAGAGCAAAATGGCAACTAAAAAGTGCCTATATTTTTGTATATGTAATATTATAAAAATATAATATGTTTAGATTGATATAAATAATTTGTTTTAATATCAATATTGTCTAAATTATTACTATTAAGTATTACTATCAAAAATAAGCTTTTTAAAAGCTCATGATTATATTAAATTAATTTAAATGTAATATTTTATTTTAAATAATTTTATAATTAATAATTACAATAAATGAATCAATATCGAAATATAGCTTGATTATTTATTATGTTTGTCGAATGGCTTTTTTATTTTTGTCGATTGGGACTTAAAGTGTTAATACAATAGTTGTACTCGAAAGGGACCCCTGTGTTTATAATATGATAATGTGGTACGTATAACATTTTTTTTAGTTTTATTTTTACTAGTTTTTCAATTGACGCAATTTTATATACTTTAAATAATTTAATTTCATATATTAAACAATTTTAGATCTCATTAAAATCAGCATTGGTATTTATTATAATATATTTCTGTGAGAATGGCAATTCATTATATACGAAGACTAGAGGTTCATTTTAATTATAAACTATAATATGAAAATACATTCGTAATAAACATGTGTTTATTTAAATTATTATAATGAATAGTTTTGTTGATTGAGTGATATTTTGATATTAATATAATATTAATATAATACTACATAAATAATGTTAAATATGTGATAAACTATCTTATTTGCATTATTTAATAATTAATTACAATAAAACAGGTAAATAATGAAATGGCATACAGCACATATAAAATGAGCATTTGAAATTTAGCATATTAAATAATTGTCATTATGTTCTTCAATTTGTTTCTATATCTTATACATTTATATTAAATATAAGGTGATTATATTAAATTAAATGTATATAAGGTGATTTAACCAGGGTACATAAATACGTTTTATTTAGGATACATGAATACCCTTTCAATTAGGGTACAGGAATACGTTTTACATAGGGAACACAGATAAGTTTAATTTAGGGTACGCGTAGGGTACATAGTATTCAAAAAGTTACGGTACAGGAGATATATTTAAGGGTACAATTCTTTTTATTTCATATGCACCCTAATTATGGTACTGCTATACAGACCTGGTCTGTACCCTAATTTTCGATACATGTGTACCCTATTTTTTTACATTATAATGTAAAAAAACCTCATACCAGTAGAAAGGAATGCTGACCACGCGGCATAGGAAGAATACGGTTGCCATGGCGATGCTGTTGGTAATGTAAATTATCGACTTCCGGTCAATCTTTGATGAATCCAGGAACCACCTGTAAGCGATATCATATTGTATAACCCGGTTGCGAATGACATTTTGTTACATATGCATTAAGATTTGGAGTGAAACGTTTAAGAAATAATTCTCAAAGAATATTGGTAAGACGTATTAGGAGGTACATGAAGTTACAATGAATAGATAATTTTATAACAGCGTAATTCAAATAATATATATTCATATCACCTTATAACAAAAATATATTGAACGGGAAATAAAAATAAATTAGAAGTATATATATATATATATATATATATATATGAATGTAATGAAAAATTAAATGTGAAATCAATAGGGTCATAGTAGTTTTATGAATTTATAATACCGTTATATAAATAATAATTTAGCGATTATTTGAGTTGAAAACACACAATACAATATTATATGATAAATTGGAATGTATTAACTAATTAATTAACTTTTTAGAATGTATACCTATTCTACACTAAACAAGTGCTTATATCATAGATTAATATATTAAATATTCTACTATAATACATTACAAATCTATTAATACTAATGTTTAATTATTATATTAGAATTCCGTTTAAATTTGATTAAATTCAAGAATTATAATTCTAAGTATACTTTGAAATTAAAATATGTTAAAATATAAATTTCAAAAATCTAATTCTTAAGTGAAAAACTGATATAATAATTCCAATGATTATTAATTTAGAATTTCGTGTTAAAATATACTTATTTTGAATTGATGAGGTTACGTTTAAACAATGAATTGTATTATACTGAGATTTACGAAATTAGAAGATTAATGATAATTTAATGAAACCTTTGATTGACGAACACTGTGGAAAATTCACCGGAGATTCTGATATTAGCAAACCAAGGCAATACTCCATACGTCTATTAGGACATGTGTATTATAAAATTAGATATTCTGTAGGATTAATACTCATATTGTGGAATCAATAATGTATATATATATTATAGAAGTAATAAGAAACATCGTAGAGGTGATAATATATATTATAGAATTAATAAGACATTTTGAAGAGGTAATAAGAAATATTGTAGAGGTGATAATATATATTATAGAATTAATAAGACATATTGAAGAGGTAATAAGAGATCATTATGAGATAATAATATATATTGTAAAGGTAATAAGCCACATTGTAGAGGTAATAATATATATTGTAGAGGTAATAGTGCCTCTACAATAGTTGCAAGAACAATAAGGCTAGTATTTACAGATGACCAATAAACTAGCGGTCAAGTTACAGACTAGGTAGAGGTATTTGAGCAACACACCATGACGAAGTAGTAGGAGAAAACAATGGCGCCGTGGTGAAGGAAGTAATACACGCTGCCGATATCGCTGTAGTGGAATGCCATTATGATGGCATCTGTATGGCAGGGGGATTATAACATTATAGCCAGAATACTCTTTTTCGTTGGCTAGAGTGTTGAAATGATTTCATATAAATTCGTACATTACACGAAATTGTAACGCTATTTTAGTTGTGGTTTAAATATTGGCACTTTCGACTGCGGAATATTTTATATTTTCGAAAATCAGAAAGTAATTCTTATGATTTTGTATTGATCTAGAATTCACTATTCATGCCTAGAATTAAACTACAATAACATACAGTAATGTGTCAAGAGATTTTCGAGATTAAGATTACTTCTCGGAGAAAATAAATATATGTCATACCTTTAACTACCTTTAACTACCCTTATCTACTTTAACTACCCTAACTACCCATAGCTACCCTTAACTATATTTTATTACCCATAACTGTCCTTGCATACCATTGACCATCCCATAACTATCGTTAACTACTTATAACTATCAATAACTATCTTTAACTACCATTAATTACTCTTAACTAGTATTATTCTTCCCATAACTACCCATAACTACCCATAACTACCATTATATATCCCTAATTATCTTTAACTACTATTAACAACCTTTAATAATATTACAAATAATAATATTAATTATCCTTAACTACAAGTAATTGGTTACCCTTGACTACAATTAATTACCTTTAACTACCCTTAAACACCCATAACTACCTATAACTAGCAATAACTAGACGCACAATAGCGCACTTATTATATATATATCGTAAGGCATTATATAACTCTATTAATCTCAGTTATGATTTCATTCTTCTTTTAGATTTTTAATTGTATTTCGTATTACGCGAATTCCACTCCGTCTACGCCGAGATAGTACGGCGTATAATGCTCTTGGTGGGGTGTTCTAGCCCGATGTAAACGCACGCATACTTGTAAGCTTATATAGACTTACAAGCGAAAACACGCATACACGCGCGTCGAGGTGATAACATAGTAAATTCTGCGATTAAATAACGAACAGGTGCATTCTGGGAATTCAATGAATTCTGATGGAAATGTTGGTTCTAAGTTCCGATTCTAAAAAAGCCGAATGGATTAAGCCTCTGACATAGTCGGAATAAATGGTGTTTAGCTATTGCTCTCATAGAAAACACAGTTTACGCCTTTTAAACAAATTGTTGTTTAGTCAATAAAACTATATAATATAGCTAAAAATGGATTCAAAACATGAACTTATTCGGATTATTTGTTTAGTTTACAAGAATGGATCGCAGCTCTAGATTACCATGATGGCAATATAATATAGAGTTATTAAATCCATTATCGTATACCTTAAGATCCTGGCGTCAACAATCTCAATGAGTAAGGTGCAGGTTTGTCGAACTTGACGATTAATTAATAATAACATATTAATAATAATACATACGTTTATATTTACTCTAAGATAATGATACCCAATACTCATATAGGTGTGAATAATCCAGGCTCGTATTTTAGATACGATTGCGTTATTAGAAGTGACTAGGTAACTATTCAATATCGCATAATTACGATGACATAACCAACCGGAAATCATGTACCCGACGATGATGGCGCATGTAAATTTCACACTTCCGGAATTACCCCTACAATTTATTATGCAATATATAAATATATATTTATATATGTATATATGTATATATCATTGTAAATGTTAATTAGTGGCAAACTCGATTTATTTTTAGAATAATCAATGTATTGGAAATTATTAATTAATCTATTATTTAATACCATATCGCAATATCTGGTATACTTCTAATTAAGAATGTATAATACATATATATATCATAAATATTATATTATATGATTTAAACAAAATCGTCGGTTATATTTTGACCCATATTTTGAACATTGTTTTTTATATAGTTTATTTATTTAATCATATAATATATATATATATATTTATTATATATACACACATGATATTTTATGTATATGATATATAAAGAGCTACTCCACTCCACTCCACTCCACTCCACTCCACTCCACTCCACTCCACTCCACTCCACTCCACTCCACTCCACTCCACTCCACTCCACTCCACTCCACTCCACTCCACTCCACTCCACTCCACTCCACTCCACTCCACTCCACTCCACTCCACTCCACTCCACTCCACTCCACTCCACTCCACTCCACTCCACTCCACTCCACTCCACTCCACTCCACTCCACTCCACTCCACTCCACTCCACTCCACTCCACTCCACTCCACTCCACTCCACTCCACTCCACTCCACTCCACTCCACTCCACTCCACTCCACTCCACTCCACTCCACTCCACTCCACTCCACTCCACTCCACTCCACTCCACTCCACTCCACTCCACTCCACTCCACTCCACTCCACTCCACTCCACTCCACTCCACTCCACTCCACTCCACTCCACTCCACTCCACTCCACTCCACTCCACTCCACTCCACTCCACTCCACTCCACTCCACTCCACTCCACTCCACTCCACTCCACTCCACTCCACTCCACTCCACTCCACTCCACTCCACTCCACTCCACTCCACTCCACTCTACTCCACTCCACTCCACTCCACTCCACTCCACTCCACTCCATACCCCTCCACTCCACTCCACTCCACTCCACTCCACTCCACTCCACTCCACTCCACTCCACTCCACTCCACTCCACTCCACTCCACTCCACTCCACTCCACTCCACTCCAGTCCACTCCACTCCACTCCACTCCACTCCACTCCACTCCACTCCACTCCACTCCACTCCACTCCACTCCACTCCACTCCACTCCACTCCACTCCACTCCACTCCACACCACTCCACTCCACTCCACTCCACTCCACTCCACTCTACTCCACTCCACTCCACTCCATACCCCTCCACTCCACTCCACTCCACTCCACTCCACTCTACTAACCATACAGGATCATCAATAGATATATCGTCATATAAAAAGTTGTACACGCACAGTAAACTTGTGAGAACAGCGTGAATGTTAGAGTTGATCCTGAGGAAGTATTGAGATATAAATAAATACACATACACACACACTCATACACACACATATACACACACACAAACACACACACACACACACACACACACACACACACACACACACACACACACACACACACACACACACACACACACATATATATATATATATATATATCTGATTTATTTGTATATTGTTATATTTTATTATAAGTATGTATTTTTATTTACGTTTCTTTTATTCGTTCTGGTCAACAATATTGAGGTAATAAATCACTAATAAAATGTGCGCTTATTTAAGAAAATATTTTATCCTAAACTATATATATATATATATATATATATATATATATATATATATATATATATATATATATATATTTATGTATAAACATATTTATATTCGTATATAGTCATAACTAATTTACTATTGAATTTTTAACTATATTCACTATATACAATACTGAAGAAATCGTTAACTAATATATCCGGATTATTGTATATACCTCTATCTTTATTAACCTATAGCTAAAAAAAATGTAGTAGACGCAATAGTAAAATATGGTCGTCATGCTTCACTAATTCCATGAGTAATATTCTTCGTATCTCGGCAACTATACCTATCATGTTATACCCAGGATCATTCTGCCGGGTACATATCTATGTCATGCTACACTGGTTCCGCTTGGTAAAATTTAGTATTAGATACGTTGTCGTATAGACGAAATGTTTCATTTTATTAATGGTCGTCCGCATTAAATACATTCCAGCAGGCTATGCCAATGCTTACATTTAAACTATATTCATTTGCACTACAACTGAACTCTGCCTACGTGAAATGTACAGTGTATGTACAATTGACACGCTGGCATGCCCCATACCGACTACATGTACACTGTATTATGTAATGGCCGCACTCGTAGAGACATGGCAAATACTCGATATCGTCATATGAATTATGTATTGTATTGTCATGTGCGTAATATTATCTAATAGGATTTATATTACGTTTTCTTATGTGACATATGTGAGTCATCGTTATATACATCACTTGTCTTGTATGAGATAATAAAACTTGATTGGGACAATCTGGACATGGTTGGGTGCGATAACAGACATTTATCAGACGTACCTAGAAATGTCACGGATATCTCCGGATGTTCTATCCACCGTGCACGGGCGTAAGATACACTATTCTAATGCAGAATACAACAATCTCGCAGAGAATATATATAAATTCCAGAAAAGAGCGGTACTCCCTTTGAAAGATAATTTAATGTCGAGCTACTTAAAATTAATTGAAATTAATGTGTAAATCGTATTTGTTGTATTCATAATATAATATTCTATTAATAATTACAATTTTATATCTACTGAGACTAAATAATAATCAGAATATTAATATAATCTAAATTTCATTTTTTATATCGTGTTACAAATATATTCATATACTATTGAAATATTCGACTATATATATTTAATATAATTAATAAATCACTCTGTTTGCTGGGTAAGAATCTTATCAATTCTCTTGAATGAATGGTAATAAGGGTGGATATTCAAATATTTGCTTAACACATCATGCAATGCGAGTATGAGAGTGCTATCGGGGCATAATGTATAACATAATTTATAATATGATACCTCATGTATTACCTATATGCAAAACGTATGACATATAGAGATCTTAGCTAACGTAGTAATTATTATTAAAAATATAAGTATAGTTAACAAATTAATATTTCTATTAAAACTACAATATAAGTCATATCATATTTTTCATAATTAATACCAAAATATTTGTTATTTATAAATAATATATTTATTTCAAATATATTGTGATTATTTCGTATTCATAAGAATTAAATATATGAATAAGAGTTACTTTTAATAAAAATGTCGGTACTATAAAGAAGAAAACACTTTTATGGTTAAAAGGCGTTATCGTTTATATCTTACCTTTCAACCCAGTCGACGCGCTGCTTCCGGTCCAATTTTTCGTACTGCAGGCTGAAAAATGTCCGAGAAAACGGTTCTCCGAGGTACAAAAACGTGAAGAGGAATACTATACATGTCACTCCCGCTACGGGAAAGTACGTCGTATCTATGGCATATTGAATTGGTTCGAAATCCACCATCACCCGTAATTCCGGTTGGGTGTCTATGTGTACAGGTGTATGCGTACGTATGTGTAGGTCCGCGTGTGTTTTCTATGTACGTCCACCTCGGTTGATGAACTGAAGTAGTGCCTTAAAACGCGAAGACTAAATGCGCGCTAGAACGCCTCTACCTGGATGCGATTAGATATCACCTTACTCGTAATTCTGCTTCTCGTATTCCTTTTTTATTCGTCCGACTGAACTTAGACATTCTACTTGTATTCGCGCATGTTGTACCTGTATTAACGTAGCATATAGATCATATAACTCTATTGCTATAGTAGTCTGGTATATGTAAGCTACTCCCCTCTCACCAATCCTCTTACTACTAGCATTTTACTCAATCTCTCTATATCTCTCTCTCTCTCTATGTGTCTCTCTCTCTCTCTCTTTCTCTCTATCTATCTCACACTCTCTCTCTCTTTCACACTCTCTATCTCTCTCTCTCTCTCTTTGTCAATACCAACTAAGCAAAAGGTGTATTCAGTATATGTACATTGGCGGATTGGTTATAATGAATTACGAGTGGCTTCGACTGTTAGATCGCATAGAGTGATAACACTTACCGTTCTAATACATGGATACAAATAAAGCGAGATTTATTCGCTAGGTATAGATTTTATATCACCCTAAATAGCCCATAAATAGATATTCTATTTATAAATCTTACGGACTCGTATATTTTTTTATTATTCTTATATATTACAAATTAAATAGGATAAGCCCTTTTAGAATGTATTACCATTTACACAATTTTAACATTATGAATACAAATTAATTTTATTATTATAATTATTTATATATATATTTGTAGTCTAGAATCTACCAGTCTAGAGAAATTCGAATTTCTCTGTGATAACATTCTCGTTATTTTCAGAACCAGTTAGGATGTCTTGGGATTCGTAGGAACTCAGAACCTTATTCAAATATTGGTACCTTTGATCCGAATTCTATAAAAATCCTCGATTTGACTTACAGAGTAAGTTATATGTTAATACAAATTTATAAAATTAAATAAATAAGTTGATCATGATATACTATGAGCTATTATTTCTTCTATATATTAGCAATTGCAGTAACTTTGGAATTAAAAACTTGGTATGTTTGCTTTTATCAAATGTATGATAATGATAATTTAATTAAATAAACATTTTTTTATATTTGCTTAGAAGAAATTTATTAATGAGATATGATTTTACTGAGACAAAAAATAAAGGTAAGAAATTCTTTATACTATATCAAAATTATCTTTTGATAATTTGTATTATAACTAAATTATATTATAACTAATAAATGGTTTCAAAATATACCGAAACAATATATATTCTATGGAATAATAATTATTGTAATGCTCTAAATGTAATGCTATTAAATTGTAAACATGGACATATAAGTTTATTTATATTCGCGGATTTAAATAAGAGATAATTTGTTTGAGTAAAATGAGATATTATGGCAGAACTGCATGAAGCGTCTTTTGTTAACATTGAGACTAAAGTGAAATTAAAGTTTCATAAAAGTGATCGTGATTAATTGTTAGATTACAGCTATTGACTCGACGCTACGCTCTATCCACGTTTGAACCCGGTATTGTACTGTTACAGCTAGATAATGCATGTAGTTATGATATCATACTTATATGATTTATGTTCCTATAAAATGCAATAATGAAATAGTTGTTAAAATAGAGATTGAAATATTCTGATGTGTTAACCAAAAGTTAAAAATAATATAAAATAAATAAATTTAATTGAGTAATACAATATATAAAATTGCCTGAATTGTTGGCAGTCCGGAATGGAATTCCATATAAATAAAATATAATACAGAAGAGTAGCATAAGTTGTCTCATTTTCAATTAACTAAAACTAATCAAGATGAAAATTTATGGATACAGTTTTTTTCATTATACTTAGGATATAATAATTGTTTTTTTCATCACAAAATTACATTTAATACGTTAATATGTGTTATAATTTACACCGTCTTATAAAATAATAGTAGTTATGTATCGTAAAGAAAATTCTATATATATATCTTTTTTGAAATCAAAAATCAATTGTTTCACAACAGAAACATTTATGATCAATCATATTATATAATCATATGATTGCCAACTTACATCGCGAATATTATAAATAATAGAAATCTTAGTTATGATTTTAAATTAAATATGTGATTTAAATAAATAATTATTCACATTTTTATTTTATATAATAAATTACCTTATTTATTAATATTCAATTAATACAATTTGTTTAGTTTTATTAATATATTATTATTATTATATTAATAGCAAATGTATTTTATATCATTATTTAAATATTCAGAGGTATTCACGTAAAATATTCGGATAGCTAAAATTTGTTTACGAAATAAATACAAAATAAAGCATATTCAATTGTGTTTTATAGAGAAATTACTATTCGAAAATTATTAAATATTAGTATATTTCATATTATTTATATTCTATTATTAACATTAATATATTATTATTGTAATTATCCATATATAATTCATATAAATGTATCATTTCAATATAATTTTCAAATTTATAAAAATATTTTAAATAATTATTAGTTTTAAAATTGTAATATTATATTAATCCATCAAATTATATTTTTTATTAATTGATCTTTTAACTATATCCTTAATTAACTGGATATTTTTTAACATATTACTAAGAATCCTTATTTTAAACCTTATAATTACATGTATTTCATTGTTATGTGTGTTTATATTATTTATTAAATTCCATAAATTTGGATTAAATTATATATTTTTTTATATTACAAAGACTTAAAAATTGTATCTATAGATATCATGAATTTATATTTAATATATATTATATTTTATTGATATCTTATTTTATTAAATAAATTAGTAATCTAATTCATTATATTTATTTAAGAAATTATGTATAACATAATTAAATATCCAATGTTAAAAGATAAGATTGTATGTTAAAAAATATGATAAAAAAGATAAATATTTTTAAATTTTCCGCTTGAAATAATATTTGTTTATTTTTCACACAAATAATAGTATTATATTTAGTACTTTTTAAATTCCAATTTACACACTTTAAAATTAATATTTAGATATATAATGCTTATTTTTATATCGATTAAAATAAAAAAAGTATTTAAAGTGAACTAATTGATTTTTTCTTAACTTTTTTATTGATTGATATATTCAAGGTCATTATAATGATTCAACACAATTATTTTTAAAGATATTATAATTTAAATTTCCGTTTTGATAAATTAAATATGATATAACTATTTTATTTCTCACATAGGTATTATACTATAATTATATAGTATGCTATAATTATATATAAAAAATAATTTATAATTCAATATACAATCTAATTTATAACATAAATTATTAAATTTATAACATTATACATTTAATGCTAAAATAAATATTTTTTAATTAAAAACAATCTAATGCAATACAATCATACTATATATTTATTTGGTGCTGAGTAAAACAAGGTTTGCAGAGTGATATATTGCAAATATTACAAGCAAATGATGTTCTTATAACATTATAACTTGCATTTCTCTTATTTGACTTACGACAGTTCACACACACACACACACACACACACACACACACACACACACACACACACACACACACACACACACACACATACACACACACACACACATACACACACACACACACACACACACACACACACACGCACACACACGAGTATGACTGGACATATATTTATTGATGATACTAGATGATGTTAAAGTCGGCTCATCAATGACACCCTTACGATATTTATCCATCATTAATATTGTTAATGATTTGGAATCTAGCAGAGAGTAATGACGTGAAGAATTAGAAGCATGATGCTTTTTTATAGTATGAAGGAATTGATTATGGATATATTAAAAATATTGAATAGAATATATCGCCAATAATTGTTTGATTTCCTTCCGAAATCTTAGTAGCTACTTGCCTGATCCATTCAATCAAATCATCTCATATACTTGCTACGATCAAGTAGCATCTCCGGTTTCAATTTTCTCTCAACAGAATTGAATCTTTTTTTTTGGTACATCGACATAATTACCCGTAGTCACAGTTGAAAGAGAGTACACATTCCTTTTATCAACGTATCGACAGACAACGATACCATCCGCATTAGTCAGTTTAAAATTATCTCCCTGACTAAGGCGAACAGTATCGATATGAGGAAATCCTATAGACGTCCTCCTAATAGATCCAACAAGATCAGTTACTGTCGAAAGCAAATACCTCACAAGCTTGAGAGATGTCTAGTAATTATCAGTATAAACATATATGATATCATAAACATATGTTTATACTGATAATTACCCAACAACTCATTCACTATATTGAAGGTAAAGCCTTTGCCAGAAACGAATATCTCTTCTCTACCAGTGTATATTACAAGCTTTTTCAATAACTGCTCACTGAATCACTAACAGAGAAGAATTTCATTCCTCTCTTTATTGGCTCCAGCGTATCCGTGGTGCTATCGATAGTTGTCGAACAGAGATGAATATCTCTTCAAAAGAATTCTCGATTTTATCCAAGACATTACCCACCTGTTTATATTTATGGACCGATTATATACAATGCTACATTTTCTTAGATGCTTTCTTAGGTATTCCTTACAAATTATTTAAATTTTAAATTAGAAAACAAATTATTTTAATCTTTAGATTATCAGTGTATTTTATAATTGAAATAAGATTACTATACGTATTGTTATTATTTTATAATATGAATTATTATATGTATTATATGACTAATCTTGCGTAGTTTATCAGAACTATCTGGAACTTCAATACAGTGCAAGTATATTGTCAGGTCATAATAACTATTTCGAGATATTCTGTCTTGTACATAGATATCTCGAAAAATTACACACTTACTCCAATAGAGTGCAGAATTAGGTTCTGACTTTAGTCCCATATATATTAAAAATGCAAAATAAAATTTCATTTCATTTAGGTCCGTATTGAACTCAGAATCTAGAAATGAAATAAATATATATACAATTGATTTTGTAAAATACTTTCTATATTTCAATATGCAGTCTTATATAATATAATTAAATTATAATACTAAAATAATAATAAAGTATAATAATAATAATAATATATAGTGTCTGATTTTATTGTATTTGCAATATTTGTAAGTACAATTTATTATACTACCTTTTGAAGTAGCATTATCATTTGTGACAATAACCATATCTTCAACAAATCTTTCACCCAGCATCTAAAGTAGATATTTGAGAGGTGTTGAAATATCATCGTATTTTTATAATGCTCCTTCTTTTTCTTTATATGCATTGGCATGCGAACTTAGGCGCTGTGGCATTGAAGTGCTCCAATAAATTTACAATTATTTAATCATTTTATAAATTCATATAGGTATTCACTCTCCTTATTTTATACACCTTCTTTACGATATTTCCTAGATCCATTATCAATTCCTTTATATATATACATATATAAACATATATAAATATATATATATATATATATATATATATATATATATATATATATACAGTCACACTTATTCACAGTCTCAAGCTAGATTATAATTTATCTATTATACACCCAATATATGTAAATCAATTAATCACACACTTCAATAATATACCTGATTAGACCATATATGATTAGACCATATATTAATATTACGCTAACACGAAAAATATTCATAACAATATGGAATCATTATTTGTAAGTCCTTCCCCGAATATTTAGAATCATCTCCTCCATTGTTTAAAGGCAAACTAAAATAAATCAACACAAATTAATATTTGAAACATGGCCGAAAATTATTCTAAATCGTCAACCACAGTATATAAACCAAATAGTTACAAGATTATAAAGTTACAAGGTTACAAGATTACAAAAATACAAATTCATGTGTTATTTAAAAGATAAGATTTAAGTAGATTTTTAAATGAATTATGATTTGATGTGGATCTAATATGGAGAGGAAGCTTATTCCATATAATAGGAGCAGAGCAGGTAAAGGAACGTAATTGATGGCATGAATGTGATAAATGAGCTGGTAATATAAAATTATCAATTGATGATCGGAGTTTAATACTAGTTATTTCAGGGCGACTTAGAGATTCTAATAGGTATTTAGGGAAATTGATAGATAATGTTTTATGGATGATACAAAGTAATTTTATTGCGCTCATCGAAATACTAGAATGATCTATTAAGGGTTGACATAAAATAGTTCTTATACCTGATTTAATTAGTCTATTGAGTGGTTTTATATGTGATGAAGGTAAACTGAAGAGTAAAGAACTGCAATAATCTATTTGTGAAAAAGCTAATGAATTTATGAGGTGTGTACATAGTTTAATGGTGATACATTTTCTAATTCATTAATTGGTAATTTGATTTTTTCGAAATATTAGTAATATGTGATTTAAGTTTTAAATAATTATTAATAACTATTCCTTGATATTTTATTTGAACACTAGGTGTAATTATTAGATTATCTATTTTAAATACTGGAAAAAAATAAATGGGTGTATGAGCGGGTACATTAAGTAGTTCAGATTTTTTCTTATTGAGATATAGTTTATTCATAATTAACCAGCGATTTATTTTATTAGCGCATGTAGATATGACATCTATATGCTGAGAAAGTAGTTGTGGGACTTCATGATAAAGTATAATATCATCAGCATATAAGTTTTATTTAATTGTTGGATATTTATTTATGATATGAAATATTGGAATAATATATATTATAAAAAGTAAGGGGCCTAATACTGAAACTTGGGGAACTCCAGAAGTTAACCTGGATTTGATAGAGAATTACCAATTTTAATAGAAAAAGTTATATTCTTAATAATTGATATTAACCATTGCAGAGCTATTTTACATAAACCTATATCAATTAGACGTTGTATAAGTATTTCATGAACAATAATATCAAAAGCAGCAGATAGATCTAGAAGGAGGAATTGATGCTGGCGATGTTTACTTAATCTTTGATTTACATTATCAAACACATTTATAATTGCTGTTGCTGTACTATGGTGACGAGTATAAGCACTCTGATATGGGTCAAGCAAATTATTTCTGATTAGATAATCGCTAAGTTGAGTAAATACGATTTTTTCAATAATTTTCGATATAATTGATAATTGGGAAATGGGTCTATAGCTCGACAGAGATTCGGGATCTAGATTACCTTTCTTTATAATTGGAATTACTATGGCATGTTTTAGCTCAATATGAATACCACCTGTTATAAAAGAATTATTAACTATTTCAAGAATTAATTGAGATAAGGGTGATGATAATGATTTTATTAGAGAAATTGGTAATGGATCTAGGAAATATTTAGAATGACAATTATTTATAAGATGGACTATAGTTTGTACAGAAGGTGTACAAAATGAGGAGAGTGAACAACTATGTGAATTTATAAAATGATTGAATAATTATAAATTATTTAAATGTATCGGTGATTAAAGTTCTATTTTGATTATATCTATGATATTAATAATTTTAGTAATGAAAAATGTTATGAAAGTTTTGCAAAGTATGTCATCATCAATACTAGGAAGGATATGTTCATAAGACTTACCTAGTAGTGTGAATGATAATCTATAAAGTTGTTTACTATTTCCATGATACATTGATATAGCATTTTGGAAGTGATTAATCTTAGCTAATTTAATGATATGCATTAAAGATGATTTTGAATTGAGTAATTGTTTTAGATTCTCATAATTACGATTTTTACGGAATATACGAGATTATTTTTCAGTACTACTATTTTCTACTACTACTAATACTATTACTACTACTACTACTACTACTACCACTACTACTACTACTACTACTACTACTATTACTACTACTACTACTACTACTACTACTAATATTACTAATACTACTACTACTACTACAACTACTACTACTACTACTACTACTACTACAACAACTACTACTAATAATTCTACTACTACAACCACTACCACCATCACCACCACCACCACCAACATATATAAATTCTCCTAAGTTTCCGTCTATACAAAACAAGTATATACAATAACTATATGATCAATAAGGAACAAAGCAGATAGAGTGAACGACACATTCAATGATCATAATCTTATGTTTCACTTTACGTAACATCATCTCATCTGGCACTTCCCCTTATTATAAACCTATAATTTCTCATTCCTTGATATACGGTATCAACCAATCAAACACTACCTTTTAAACCCATCTCTAAAAACTACTCTATAGATATATAAATTCTCTCCTTATACCAACCAATCTCTTACTTATCCTATAGTTCTAAGACTTTAGAAAGATTCATTGCGAAGCCACTTCTAAAGTAAATCAGTAGCAATACTAAACTACACAAACTACAATGATCTTATATCACCAACAAAATAACTGAAACTGCACTACTTCAGATTCTAAATAAAATTAAACTCTACACAAATAAATATCCAATTACCGTTGTCCTTCTTTCTCTCTCTGCAGCTTTCGACAATATCAATAATAATTTACTTATCTATTAAAATAAAATAAAAACCATAGCATATTGAAGATAGATAATATTTAGATTAAAATTCTAATTACATCGAATTAAGCAGGAATATTCCTTGTGACACTCGTGCCAGTAAAAAGAAAAGAGGACAAAGTATCGCTGAATATATTTATAAAGAATTTATGTACACATCTTTCGTTATATATAGAAATATATATCTCCAAACTTTATAAATACGATATAAATTACTTGATTATTAGTAATGTATGAATTTTATATTATATAAGATATATTTTGTTAAGGTAATGCGGATAATTTCGACCACTGAATAGCATATTTCCAAATGCGTACCTGTAGAATTGAATTAAATCTTAGATATAAAATTTAATTAAATGAATACGTCATTTGGGAATCATATTTAAATACTATCCTTTAAATTTCAATAAAAATTACTTAATTCTAGTGACTTGAAATAATTCAATCATCTCAAAGTGCTTACTAACATCGTCAATCATTCCTTTGAAGTAATTCAAATGCGATTTGAAACATGGCTGCATTCCGATATAAAGTGGGTTGTGATTACTCAGCAAAGCTCCTGTGTCGGATTGAGGAATTTGGGTAGTGGATAGTAGTAGCCCAGTGTAGGGTTTTGAGTAGTGAATAGTAGTAGCCCAGTGTAGAGTTTTGAGTAGTGATTAAGTGTATATTCGGATTTAGTTATTAAGTGAATGCTTTGAGTTATTTTTAAAGGACGTTAGGACGTTGAGGTTATTTTTAAGTTATGAGGAACGATTAAAGATGTATGATTGGTGTATGGGCAGGTTTAGATTAATGGTTAGGGTATGTTATGATTTAATGATTAAGAATATATTTAGAGTTAGCGGTTAGGGGTACGTTTGAAGCTAGTGATTACGGGTATTGGGTGGATTGTTTAAGTAATATTGGAGTTAGTGGTATATAAATTATGTTTTCGGTTTTTAGGTTTTTTTTTTAGAACGTATGGTTAATTATAATAGCAGACGATTTGTATTAATGTGTAGTATTATTTTATGGCTATGGAATAATGGTAGTCAGAAGTAGTAGTTTGTGTTTGGTTTTGTTAAGGTTAATAGCTTAGCGTAGGCGTTGGAATTATGGAGTATCGTTAATATTAAAGATTACTACAGTTAGATGTTAGATATAGAAAATATATAGGCAATGTATATATATATATATAAGGATCGGGGATATACCTGAAACTAGAGTTTTCGATTGAAATAATTTGTTTAAGTAAATCGACAAGTATTTTCCATCATAAATCACTGCGACGTGAGTCCACTGGTTATAAAAAAAATTCTGCAAAACATTTAACATTGTGTTTTAATTAAATTTCAAGTGAAAGCGATTAAAGTTACGGGTATAGATTAAAAGTTGAAATTTATGTTATTGATGAGTATTATTATATCGATATTAAAAAGATATTTTCAAAATTCAGATTAATCTCATGTCAAATTGATTAATTGAAAAGTATATATTTATGAATACTGCGCAATACAAAATTATTCTGGTGAGTTCGTATTGGTAGATATTAGCTATATTAGCTATATTAGCGATATTTGGCTTTAGATGGTTCATGGTATATGTAGTAGTTGGTATATGTTGTAGTAGGAGTATGTAGTAGTTGGAATATGTAGTAGTAGGAATATATAGTAGTAGGTATATGTTGTAGTTGGAATATGTAGTAGTAGGAATATGTAGTAGTAGGAATATGTAGTAGTAGGAATATGTAGTAGTAGGAATATGTAGTAGTAGGAATATGTTGTAGTAGGAATATGTAGTAGTAGGTATATGTAGTAGTTGGAATATGTAGTAGTAGGAATATGTAGTAGTAGGAATATGTAGTAGTAGGAATATGTAGTAGTAGGAATATGCAGTAGTAGGAATATGTAGTAGTAGGAATATGTAGTAGTAGGAATATGTAGTAGTAGGAATATGTAGTAATAGGAATATGTAGTAGTAGGAATATGTAGTAGTAGGAATATGTAGTAGTAGGAATATGTAGTAGTAGGAATATGTAGTAATAGGAATATGTAGTAGTAGGAATATGTAGTAGTAGGAATATGTAGTAGTAGGAGGAATATGTAGTAGTAGGAATATGTAGTAGTAGGAGGAATATGTAGTAGTAGGAATATGTAGTAGTAGGAATATGTAGTAGTAGGAATATGTAGTAATAGGAATATGTAGTAGTAGGAATATGTAGTAGTAGGAATATGTAGTAGTAGGAATATGTAGTAGTAGGAATATGTAGTAATAGGAATATGTAGTAGTAGGAATATGTAGTAGTAGGAATATGTAGTAGTAGGAGGAATATGTAGTAGTAGGAATATGTTGTAGTAGGAATATGTAGTGATAGGAGTATGTAATAGTAGGAATATGTAGTAGTTGGAATATGTAGTAGTAGGAATATGTAGTAGTTGGAATATGTAGTAGTAGGAATATGTAGTAGTAGGAATATGTTGTAGTAGGAATATGTAGTAGTTGGAATATGTAGTAGTAGGAATATGTAGTAGTTGGAATATGTAGTAGTAGGAATATGTAGTAGTAGGAATATGTAGTAGTAGGAATATGTAGTAGTAGGAATATGTAGTAGTAGGAATATGTAGTAGTAGGAATATGTAGTAGTAGTAGGAATATGTAGTAGTAGGAATATGTAGTAGTAGGAATATGTAGTAGTAGGAATATGTAGTAGTAGGAATATGTAGTAGTAGGAATATATAGTAGTAGGAATATGTAGTAGTAGGAGGAATATGTAGTAGTAGGAATATGTAGTAGTAGGAATATGTAGTAGTAGGAGGAATATGTAGTAGTAGGAATATGTAGTAGTAGGAATATGTAGTAGTAGGAATATGTAGTAGTAGGAATATGTAGTAGTAGGAATATGTGGTAGTAGGAATATGTAGTAGTAGGAATATGTAGTTATAGGAATATGTAGTGGTAGGAATATGTAGTAGTAGGAATATGTAGTAGTAGGAATATGTAGTAGTAGGAATATGTAGTAGTAGGTATATGTAGTGATAGGAATATGTAGTAGTAGTAGGAAATATGTAGTAGTAGGAATATGTAGTAGTAGTAGGAATATGTAGTAGTTGGAATATGTAGTAGTAGGAATATGTAGTAGTAGGAATATGTCGTAGTAGGAATATATAGTAGTTGGAATATGTAGTAGTAGGAATATGTAGTAGTAGGAATATGTCGTAGTAGGAATATGTAGTAGTAGGAATATGTAGTAGTAGGAATATGTAGTAGTAGGAATATGTAGTAGTAGGAATATGTAGTAGTAGTAGGAATATGTAGTAGTAGGAATATGTAATAGTAGGAATATGTAGTAGTAGGAATATGTAGTAGTAGGAATATGTAGTAGTAGGAATATGTAGTAGTAGGAATATGTAGTAGTAGGAATATGTAGTAGTAGGAATATGTAGTAGTAGGAATATGTAGTAGTAGAAATATGTAGTAGTAGGAATATGTAGTAGTAGGAATATGTAGTAGTAGGAATATGTAGTAGTAGGAATATGTAGTAGTAGGAATATGTAGTAGTAAGAGGAATATGTAGTAGTAGGAATATGTAGTAGTAGGAATATGTAGTAGGAGGAATATGTAGTAGTAGGAATATGTAGTAGTAGGAATATGTAGTAGTAGGAATATGTAGTAGTAGGAATATGTAGTAGTAGTAATATGTAGTAGTAGGAATATGTAGTAGTAGGAATATGTAGTAGTAGGAATATGTAGTAGTAGGAATATGTAGTAGTAGGAATATGTAGTAGTAGGAATATGTAGTAGTAGAAATATGTAGTAGTAGGAATATGTAGTAGTAGGAATATGTAGTTAAATGTCAAAACATATCAATATGCATTAGTATATATTAATATTAGATAACGCAAGATTACATAATACTACAAACCTCGGGTTGGGTAAGAGAAATAGAAACGGAATTTTCTGTTGCTATTCCTCCTTGAACGCATGAAGAACCTGAAACATGAAAATAAAATAGTTATATAATGTATTATATATATGATATGGTAATAGTATTGAGTGTTTGATCTAAGTATGTCATCCCTATGCTAGGAAATAAAGGTATTATCAAAATAAAGGTATATATTTAACTAGAAATTTAAATAATATAAACTCAAAAAACAGTTAAGATATTTTGGTTTTAAAAAAATGGTGAATTATTTTTAAATAAAAATATAATAACAGATATTAATAAAAGAATACGTAAATTATCAATGCAACTTATATCATGAATATACGACAGGACTATAAGAATGTCAGATTTTATAGTACAGAGTTTGATGACCTCAGGCTAACCTTTACATGTATTCGCCCACATAGCATAAGTTGAATTGTTAATGCAATCTCCGTTATCTACAATTCCTATTGTTTAAAAGAATTAAATTTACATGATTAGATAATTAAATACTGAATACATTATTGTCTAACTATAGTATTATAATAATTCATTCTTATAAGCTATTGCATTTTTATTTCTCATTTAAGTATTTTTCGAAATTCATTGTTTCTTATTTTTAGGAATGTAATATTATATATATATATATATATATATATGGAGTATCATATTAGTAAATTGACCTGTCAATCATAACATTTAATAATTATTTTACAAAATGTATATCAATATATAGTTATATTATTTTCATATATATATCAATATATATATCATATTTTTATAAAAAATTATTGACTTTTAATAATATTATAATGTAATTTTTTTATTTATTGAAATAGCATTTTACAAATATATTAAAAACTTCAGTTAGATTAAGAAATATATATTATCATTGGTAAACAATATATTATTTATTCAAATTAAATTGAAATTAAAAACAATATTGATGTCAATTCACGTTTCTTAAATACTTTTTTTAGTGAATTCACTAATCTAATTTATTTAATGAATTACTAACGAGGTTTGTTATATTAGTATATGCATGCATGATGTTGTTATTCAATCAAACATGCAGGTATTTCTAAAATAATTGTTAATATACTTATTGAAAATTATTTATATTATAAACTGAATGTAATATTATACACTCATTCAACTTAATACAAATTAATAATTATATATTCTTTACTATTTTAGTAATTAAGCTATGATAATAGTATAACATTTATACTATTAGTTAATTTAATAAATTATTCTTATTAATTTGAAGAGTTAATTATCAATTTATTTTTACATATTGAGTATAATATAATACTTAAATAAAATAGAATTAAAACAATATATAACAAAATTAATAATTTATTTATGAAAATTGAATATTAGTAAAAAAATAATTCAAAAAAAATATGCATAAAACATAATACATATATAATTACATATATAGTTATATATGTAAATTCAAATAAAATATAATATATATATAATCACATTTGAAACTATCTTTTTGTATTTATTGTAGGCATTATTTTTGTAGAATAACTTTGATTAACATACCATCTCATTCCTAAGGTTTATTCAGCTTCAATGAACTAGAGGTAATATCCTTAATTCTACATTCAACCGCCTGAGAATGACAAGGATAATTAAAAATGAATGGATAAAATTCTTCTTTGAGAAAATGATCTAAATCCTCATTAGTATATTTATATGTTAGTATTGGTTCAAATACACATTTGAAATCAATCATTTCATAGTAATTGTTATAAATTTATATTAGGTTTTTCAAATTTTCTTATTATATTATTTCTATTCTTTCTAGCTTCTATGATATTGTAATTATTTTCTTCTTATTTCTATATTTGTATCACTAATCATAGATATAATAACATTTTCAGATGATATAATAACATCATCCGATACATTCGTTACCACATGGCCTAAATATATGCTACCGGGTTCTTTTAATAAGGTAATATGTTCTTCTTTAATAATGTTTTCCCTTTCTGATAGTATAGTATCCATTCTACCATCGAAATATAAACTATATATTTGGCTATTATCTATATTTTTCATATTTTCAACATTTTTTTACGTAATAATTTCCGTGATCTGTTGATCTTGAATCTATCAATTATTTGATCCCTTCCATGGCCAAAAATCGAGGCTGTAGTAGATGCAATTGCTAATGCGTTTCGGTCATCAATAAAATATCTGTCGCAAATCATTGCTAATTTGCTTATATCAAGAATATTCCTTCCACCATTGATAACCTCTGGAAGATTATTATCACCAATTTCTTGTTCCTGTAGTAAATAATTCATAAATAATAATTTACATTTAGGTAATAATACTATTATTAATTAATTTTTATATATAAATTTATAAATACATGTATTATAAACTTTCATCATTGACAGCTTCTGAATGATTATCATCACCAATTTATACTGAAATGTCGTGTATATCTATAATTGTCAGTAAAATGTATTAATGAAATTATTGATATATATATTTTAAAACATTTTTAAATAAATTAAAACAATATACATATTTATATCATAACCATTTTTAGAACTCTCATCATTGATAGCTTCTGAATTATTATTAACTTCAATTTCTACCAAATTGTCTTGTATATCTGTAATTGTTAGTAAAATGCATTAATATGAAAATAATGAAAAAATTAATGAAAATATTGATTTTTATAAATCGCTTAATAAACATTGTTACATGAATTAAAACAATATACATTTTTATATCATAACCTTCTTCATCTTCGAAAGTAACCATTTCTTCATTATTTAATTATTCCTCTATGCCTATTTAATTTATTTTACTATTAAATAATAAAAATCAATATATTATAGTTGGAAAATATATTTATTGTTAACCTATTAAATGTTTACAATGTTAGAACATTACTTATCAAGAATTTTCTTTTTGTATTTAATTTCCTAATTATTAAAAATGATCTAAAGTAATAAATGTAAATTTTTATTACCGTAATAATAAACTGATTTATTATGTATCTAATATTTAATATATATTAAAAATTCATATTTACAGATGTAGTATCAGCTGAAGATGGAAATATATGAAAATTATTAATAAATCTATATCAGTTTTATATACATTTTATATTGATTATTTTAATTATGATTATATTTTTAAAATAATTATTAATATATAAAGATAATAAATATATTAAATTGTTATACCTGTGTATATATATCATAGAAACGTATTCAATATCCATCCTAACTCTTAAACGATTAATATAATATTTATAACTATATATAATTACACTAATTTTCTATATTTAAAAACAATTTAGAATTGTGTATATAATATATTTACTTAATAACATACCTCCTTTGCTAAATGTTAAGTTCCCTGTTATCATTTTTCTTTCATTTTGCTGGTCTATCATGAAATTGTAATCTTATTTTGACAAATTTTTAGTATATTTTGAAATATCCAGTAATTTATTACATTTTAAATATAATAAATTATTTCTTTTTTTTTTCTATGTATCCTTATTAACTCTATTAATATTATTAATATATACCAACAATATATGTTGGTAATATATTTGTAGGTAGTGCATTTGATTTAAAATTCATTTAAAATTTTTTAGAATGTATATGATTGGTTGATTTTCAAATTTAATAAATAATACATGATTGGTGGATATATGAAGTTACCATCCGGGTTCCATGAGTACAAAGGTCAATACAAAGGATCTAAAAAAATATAGAAAACATGTGAATGCAATTTTAATTTTGTTCTATTCACTTCATTAATTATATTTAAAATAGTAATATAATAATATTAATATTTTGAGCTCACTTATGAAAGATTATACAATTCTGAAATTTATTTGCACAGATATAGATGTATTTTTAATATTTAATTCAAAATGGCCGATTTTAAATGTTAAATGAAAACGATATTGTAATTATTGTATTTAATCTGAATGTTTATTACAATTTTATTTTGACCAGTTATTATGTAAATCAAAGCTATATTAATCCTAAGTATATAGCTGTTCATCTAAATATAACAAAGTATCTTATAACGAGGTATCTTAATTTATAAATAAAAAAATGACACTCTAAAATATATATTAAAAAAAAATATATATCATTAATTTATTATTTCTTTTATACATTTCTAACATATAAAATTAATAGTCATTTGGGTTTTTTTTCTATTACGTTTTTACACGTTGCTTGTATCGAAGTAATGAACCAACCTGCACTATTTCCGTTACCTTTGACCCTAAACACCCATGCTGTCATCGTCCACCCGGTGATATACTTGCCAGTTGCCCAACTTCTCATAAATGGTACCTTAGTTACAACGATTAGTCTGTTAGTTGATATAGTAGCTTACTTAAATGTGTTTTAATCTATCTATCTAGTTCTTGTACCTACTTTATCTCTTACTCATTATCTTAATTATAAGATATTGATAGTATACTATCAATATCTATACAGATATTCTCGTTATTTTCTCTCTTTCTCACTATATTTCTCTCTCTCTTTATATATATATATATATATATAATTATCTCTACTTTTTACCATTGTTAAGAAACAAACTAACTTCAATTCTAGATTTACCATCGAATTTTGCAACATTTGACTGCCGATCTGTGTCCCATACAATCACAACTTTGCCTTCACCGTAACTTTTTCCTATTAGATTATATAGATAATGCACGGGGTAGATGCATATCAATCGCTGACAATCGATATTAATCGCTCTACATTACTATTGTTCTGCATTAATTATTATTAATTACCATTTGACGCAGTTATTAGATGATTCAGAATTAATTTATACCTCGGGGTAACAGCTAAATAATTGAATCTTCTTTTTTTACCGAATTCTTTAAAGTACCGCCTTCGTAAACGACAAGCTTAAACTCGATATCTTCTTGTTTACAAACCTTTAGCCTTGTTGCAAGTGACGTCATCGAAATTATGAGTATACGGGAAATGTAAAAGCATGTCTTGCGAACATCTCGATTCTTTATAACCTAGCAGCGACATGCGTAATTACCATTATGCAATGCATTAATGAAATGACAGGTATAGCTAACTTGTAATTTCTAAGTGTGTGGTTTATAAATTACGTATCTAAGATACTTAAAAAGTACGGGCGATATTCATGGACTATAGAATATCACCGGATAATATATACTGATATTAGATCGTTACGAAAAATTGATAACATTAATTTACATAAATTCACATAAATATATCTGATCATTATAATGCGAGATAGAATTGGAGCGAAAATAAAGGAATTTAAAATTGTAATATATAATATTAAATATAGCATATTAAATATAGGAATAAAAATGGAAGAGATTTAATATATAAAGAGAGAATATAGATAAATATAGTGAAAAGTAATAATAGATAGAGTAATTATAATAGAATATAAAAATATTAAGAGAAAATGACATATAATTATATATAAATAACAGATTGGACAGAGAGAAAGAAATATATATAGACAATGATATATATATATATATATACATGTTCATTAATTCATTAATTCATATATATATATATATATATATATAGTGAAATATAGAAAGTTAGATTGCTAGAAGGAGTTGGTTTACCTTGTTCTCTGATGCAAGTGCATACCGTATCATTAAAAATCATATGTTCAGCACATGTGAAGATGTGTACTTTGTCGATGTCTTGATATGTACGTCCATTTCCATTAACGTACGGACAATTGTTGACCGTGGTGGCTGTTAGGTATTATATTATTAGTCTGCGTTTGCGAAGAGGCGTCAGAGTGGAATATTAGGTTCGACTTCGGCATGTGCCCAGGTGTTGTGGTAATACGGGATCGTATTGATTTGGGTGTTAAGTGGATTTAAAGCGCTTTTGAAATGCCGATGCTAATACCGTCTTTATCTTATAAATCACATAAAATATGACGAAGTTGGGGTTAGCCATTAACTCACTTTTTACTGTTGGTTTAGCGGTCGCTATTTGATTATTCTTACAATCGCTATTAGTGGTATAGTCGCATCCGGGTAACTCCTGATTCCATACAAGGTTTGCACCGCATGTCCTGTCCGATGGGATAGATTTAATATGGAGTTTGTAAGATACAGCAAGCTATGCGTTAGATACATTTATTTAGTGTAGTTAGTATGGTTTGGAGATATGTTGCGTTCATCTAAATTAAGGTGCGTTAACTTATTTTTCAAATGCAGAAATATAACTATTTATCTCTCTCTCTCTCTCTCTCTCTCTCTCTCTCTCTCTCTCTCTCTCTCTCTCTTTCTCTTTCTCTCTCTCTCTCTCTCTCTCTCTCTCTCTCTCTCT
>OZ038318.1:4891862-4926862 GCA_964035775.1 Osedax frankpressi
ACTGTATTTATTATTATATAAATTTGTGAACTGATAGTAAATATCCCTTAGATTACATCTACATCAGCATGAATATTATTTATAAATGGAAACATAGATGATTTAGTTAACTAAGCAATAGTGCCTTAAAACGCGAAGAATAAATCCGCCGCTATAACGCCTCTACCTGGATGCGATTAGATATCACCTGACTCGTAATTATGTTTCACGTATTCCTTTTTTATCGTCCGACTGAACTTAGACATTATACTTGTATTCGCGCATTTTTTATATGTATTAACGTTGCATATAATTCATATAACTATATTATAATTGTAGTCTGGTATAGAAAAGCTACTCCCTTCTCACCCAATCCTCTTACTACTAGCATTTTACTCAATCTTTCTCTCTCTCTCTCTCTCTCTCTCTCTCTCTCTCTCTCTCCTCTCTCTCTCTCTCTCTCCTCTCTCTCTCTCTCTCTCTTCTCTCTCTCTCTCTCTCTCTCTCTCTCTCTCTCTCTCTCTCTCCTCTCTCTCTCTCTCTCTCTCTCTCTCTCTCTCTCTCTCTCTCTCTCTCTCTCTCTCTCTCTCTCTCTCTCTCTTCTCTCTCTCTCTCTCTCTCTCTCTCTCTCTCTCTCTCTCTCTCTCTCTCTCTCTCTCTCTCTCTCTCTCTCTCTCTCTCTCTCTCTCTCTCTCTCTCTCTCTCTCTCTCTCTCTCTCTCTCTCTCTCTCTCTCTCTCTCTCTCTCTCTCTCTCTCTCTGTATCTCTCTCTGTGTATCTCTCTCTCTGTATCTCTCTCTCTCTCTTTGTCAATACCCACTAAGCAAAAGGTGTATTCAGTATATGTACATTGACAGATTGGTTAAAAAGAATTACTAGTGACTTCGACTGTTAGATCGTATAGAGTGATAAGACTTACCATTAAAATACATGGATAAAAATAAGCGAGATTTATTCGCTAGGTATTAATTTTATATCATCCTTAATAACCCATAAATAGATATTCTATTTATAAATATTACTGACTCGTATATTTTTTTATAATTCTTTTATATTACAAATTAAATAGGATAAGCCCTTTTAGAATGTATACCATTTACACAATTTTAACATTATGAATACAAATTAATTTTATTATTATAATTATTTATATATATATTTGTAGTCTAGAATCTACCAGTCCAGAAAAATTCGAATTTCTCTGTGATCACATTCTCGTTATTTTCAGAACCAGTTAGGATGTCTTGGGATTCGTAGGAACTCAGAACCTTATTCAAATATTGGTACCTTTGATCCGAATTCTATAAAAATCCTCGATTTGACTTACAGAGTAAGTTATATGTTAATACAAATTTATCAAATTAAATAAATAACTTGATCATGATATATTATAAGCTATTATTTCTTCTATATATTAGCAATTGCAGTAACTTTGGACAATTTTTAATATTTTCTTAGAAGAAATTTATTAATGAAATATCAGAAATGATTTTACTGAGACAAAAAATAAAGGTAAGAAATTCTTTATACTATATCAAAATTATCTTTTGATAATTTATATTATAACTAATGTAATAAATGGTTTCAAAATATACCGAAACAATATATATTCTATGAAATAATAATTATTGTAATGCTCTAATTAAATTGTAAATATGGACATATAAGTTTATTTATATTCGCGGATTTAAATAAGAGATAATTTGTTTGAGTAAAATGAGGTATTATGGCAGGACTGCATGAAGCGTCTTTCGTTAACATTGATACTAAAGTGAAATTAAAGTTTCATAAAAGTGATCGTGATTACTTATTAGATTACAGCTATTGACTCGACGTTACGCTCTATCCACGTTTGAACCCGGTATTGTACTGTTACAGCTAGATAATGCATGTATTTATGATATCATACTTATATGATTTATGTTCCTATAAAATGCAATGATGAAATAGTTGTTAAAATAGAGATTGAAATATTCTGATGTGATAACCAAAAGTTAAAAATAATATAAAATAAATACATTTAATTGAGTAATGCAATATATAAAATTGCCTGAATTGTTGGCAGTCCGGAATGGAATTCCATATAAATAAAATATAATACAAAAGAGTAGCATAAGCTGTCTCATTTTTGATTAACTAAAACTAATCAAGATGAAAATTTATGGATGCAGTTTTTTTCATTCTACTTAATACATATTACATTGTGTTCTATAGAGAAATTACTATATTCGAAAATTATTAATAGTTAAATTATTAAATAGTAGTATATTTCTTATTATATATATTCTATTATTAACATTAATATATTATTATTGTAATTATCCATTTATAATTCATATAAATTTATCATTTCATTATAATTTTCAAATTTATAAAAATATTTTAAATAATTATTAGTTTTAAAATTTTAATATTATAATCCATCAAATTATATTTTTTATTAATTGATCTTTTAACTATATCCTTAATTAACTGGATATTTTTAACATATCAACTAGAATCCTTATTTTAAACCTTATAATTATATTTATTTCATTGTTATGTTTATTTATATTATTTATTAAATTCCATAAAAATGGATGAAATTTATATTTTTTTATAATACAAAGACTTAAAATCGTATCTATAGATTTCATGAATATTTAATATATATTATATTGTATTGGTATCTTATTTAAATAAATTATTAATCTAATCATTGTATTTATTTAAGAAATTATTTACAACATAATTAAATATCCAATGTATTAAAGATAAGAATTTAATATGATAAAAAAAGATAAATATTTTTAAATTTTACTCTAAAAATTAATATTATTTTTTTTTTCTGTAAAAAAATTATAGTTTTATATTTTGTACCTTTAAAATCCGATTTACACACTTTAAAATTAATATTTACATGTATAATGTTTTTCTTATATTGATTAGAATACAAAAGTATTTAAAATGAACTAATTAATATTTTATTTGCATAATTATTGATATTGAATCAATATTATTGATATTAAAAAGTAATTCACTATATTGATTCTACACAATTGTTTTTAAAGATATTATAATTTAAACTTCCGTTTTGATAAATTAAATATGATATAACTATTTTATTTCTGATATAAGTATTATACTTATAATTATATATAAAAATAATTTATAATTCAATATACATTCTAATTTATAACATAAATTATTAAATTTATAACACTAATGATAAAATGAATATTTTTACATTGAAGAAAATGTAATGCAATAAAATCATACTATATATATTTTGGTGCTGAGTAAAACAAGGTTTGCAGAGTGATATATTGCAAATATTTCAAGCAAATGATGTTATTATAACATTATAACTTGCATTTCTCTTATTTGACTTACGACAGTTCACACACACACACACACACACACACACACACACACACACACACACACACACACACACACACACACACACACAAACACACACACACACACACACACACGAGTATGACTGGACATATATTTATTGATGATACTTGATGATTTTTAAAGTCGGCTCATCAATGACACCCTTACGATATGTATCCATCATTAATATTGTTAATGATTTGAAATCTAGTAGAGATTAATGGCGTGAAAAATTAGAAGCATGATACTTTTTTTATAGTATGAAGGAATTGATTATATATGATGATATATTAAAAATATTGAATAGAATATATCGCCAATATTTTTTTGATTTCCTCCAACATCTTAGTAGCTCCTTGCCTGATCCATTCAATCAAATCATCTCATATACTTGCTACGATCAAGTAGCATCTCCGGTTTCAATTTTCTCTCAAGAGAATTGAATCTTGCTTTTGGTACATCGACATAATTTCCCGTAGTCACAGTTGAAAGAGAGTACACATCCCTTTTATCAACGTATCGACAGACAACGATACCATCCGTATTAGTCAGTTTAAAATTATCTCCCTGACCAAGGCGAACAGTATCGATATGAGGAAATCCTATAGACGTCCTCCTAATAGATCCGACAAGATCAGTTACTGTCAAAAGCAAATACCTCACAAGCTTGAGAGATGTGTAGTAATTATCAGTATAAACTATATGATATCATAAACATATGTTTATACTGATAATTACCCAACAACTCATTCACTATATTGAAGGTAAAGCCTTCGCCAGAAACGAATCTGCCTTCCCTATTAGTGTATAATACAAACTTTAGGCAATAACTGCTCACTGAATCACAAACTGAGTAGAATTGCATTCCTCTCTTTATTGGCTTCAGAATATATTGCAAAAAAAACTGAGGCATCCTGAGTATTTCATTATACCCTCATCTATCGATAGTTGTCGACCAGAGATGAATCTCTCTTCAAAAGACTTCTCGATTTTATCCAAGACATTACCCACCTGTTTATATTTATGGACCGATTATATACAATGCTACATTTTCTTAGATGCTTTCTTAGGTATTCCTTACAAATTATTTAAATTTTAAATTAGAAAACAAATTATTTTAATCTTTAGATTATCAGTGTATTTTATAATTGAAATAAGATTACTATATGTATTGTTATTATTTTATAATATGAATTATTATATGTATTATATGACTAATCTTGCGTAGTTTATCAGAATTATCTGAAACTTAAATACAGTGCAAGTATATTGTCAGGTCATACTAACTATTTCGAGATATTCTGTCTCGTACATAGTTATCTCGAAAAATTACACACTTACTCCAATAGAGTGCAGCATTTATATATAGGCAGGTACTGACTTTAGTCCCATATATATTTAAAATGCAAAATAAAATTTCATTTCATTTAGGTCCGTTTTGAACTCAGAATCTAGAAATGAAATCAATATATATACAATTGATTTTGTAAAATACTTTCTATATTTCAATATGCAGTCTTATATAATATAACTAAATTATAATACTAAAATAATAATAAAGTATATTTTATATATAGTATCTGATTTTATTGTATTTGTAATATTTATAAGTACAATTTATTATACTACCTTTTGAAGCAGCATAATCATTTGTGCCAATGACCATATCTTCAAAAAATCTTTCACCCAGCATCTAAAGTAGATATTTGAGAAGTGTTGAAATATCATCGTATTTTGATAATGCTCCTTCTTTTTCTTTATATGCATTGGCATGCAAACTTAGGCGCTGCGGCATTGAAGTGCTCCAACTCTCTTCACTAAAATTCTATAATATATTGATAATTTAAACAAATTTATAATTTATATTTCTGTACAATTATATTGTTTTGTAAATATTGTATACTATCAATATTACATATTGCAATATTTATAAATTATTGTATTACATAATTAGAATATGACAAAAATTAACATCTCTGTCAATACGACCGGCTATTTTTCTACCAGTTATTCTACCACCTCGTCCATGTCAACGACCACGACTATCGATAACTCTACTTCTTACAAAACTACTCGTACATGGAGTATCTTCATATTCACCTGACTCGCTCTCAACATCATCAATCTCAAAATCGCTTGATAATTCCTATATATTATAAATGAATGCATTACATTGTTGATTATTGACGTTGCTAGGGATTTTATTTGAAATTGACATTGAATGAATATTAATAATATATTAAATATATCAAATTTATAAATAGTTATTATTATTATATATAATATATAATTCTAAAATAGAGATTTATTATAAGAGTTATGTATTATCTTCTACAGTAGAGGAATAATAGAATACTATGCAATAGAATTTTAAATTGGCATATAAAACAAATTTAAAATTCAATATTATTTTGAAATCAATTTTAAATATGTGAATAAAACATTTATTAGATAATTTTCGATTTATGTGTGTTAATATTTTTTATAGTTATAATGTTATATATAAAACAAACATTGGTTACTTCATTTTCTTGATCTTTATCACTGGAATTCAATATATTTTCTAAAGCTTCTTGGGTATTAAAAATTCGACGCGACATTTCAAAACAAAATATACAACTGACGCTAATATTCGATATACTTTAGAATTTAGTATCACATTATATTTCTATTTTAAAATAAATATTACTACGCGAATGTATTCTATTATAAGTATATTCTATTATAAGTATATTCTATTTCATATTTTACTTTTATAATTATTTTATATAATCAATTTTAGATAAGTATATTTTCATTTAAAATATTAAAAAATCAGTGAATGTATTAAATTTTGCAATTTTTATTATAGAATTATTTATTATTATGTAATAGTATTTGATCAAGTGGTAATCTAGAATTTTTTATAAACAATGGATAAATTAAATCATATAATAATACTTATTTGTAAATTTATTAAACTTTTAATGAAGTATATTTTTTGATTTTTAAATCATATTTTTTGATATACCTATTAAATATGATATTTATACATTACAAATATTGTATGCCTATTTTTTTATTATCTCATCTTACTTTCAATTGAATCATAATTAGGTATGTATAAAGTTAATTTATATAGAGTAAATTTATTTTTGATTGATGTAAATTCAGATTTAATTATTTGACGAATTTGACGATTGGGAGTTTGACAGGCATGGTGATTTTTAACGATTGGTAATTAAAGGGTTAAACTATTGATCGGCAATATTTTTTTATATCTATATCTTGTATATCATGTAATAGTACTATTCACTTTAAATGCCCATATAAGGCTAAATGTATTTCATCTAAGTGTTTAAATAAAAATACTCCATAAATTGCTGTTTTACTCTAGTATTTCTTCATCGCCACAATCCTGTAATTCTAAGTCACTCAATATTTCATCTCAGTCATCTTCTATATTATCTTTTAATTGTAATATATTAGACGGTCGTCCATCTATACCAACTACCATATATCTATCATTGATATCAAATGAAATGAAATATATTAAATCTATGATTTCAAAGATATATATAAATTCATACGCAGAAGCGTTGTCAAATTAAAATGATTCTATATTAATACTAATACAATCATTGAAAATAACTAACCTATGAACTCAGCTCGATCTCATCGCAACTCTGCTAATAAATACCAAACATCTAATTCAATTGTCCTTGAACATATCACTGATGTCAATAAACATAATAACTACGTAAACTGCATATACATATATTTAGATATAAATACAAATACAACCTCTAATGTAGTTTATTCGTATAAGTTAGTTACAATAATATTCAACTCCTAATACGCCAAGTCAAATTTGTCTTTTGCTACACACAAATTAAAGCTATCTAGTTAATTTAAAAAAATATATATTATAAATTATATTAATTCAGAAGAGATCAAATATGGAAGAATGTTATACCACGCCATAAAATAATTTCGTTTCAGGCTGTAAAACTGTCTTGAATAAGAATACCTATATATATGTGCTTAGAAATGTAGAATCTAAAAATATATTAAATATTTCCAATGATGTACTTTTTAAATGTATCTCTATTTATAATATAGATATATCACATTTAGCTAAGAAACGTAATATAATAATTGTAAATACAAATCCAATATGACTTTTTTAACAATTGCGAGAATCAAAATAATTTATAAAATAAGCATAGAAAAACTTGATCTTATATTTTCTTCAGTATATTCTGAAATAATAATTGTCTTTTATTCATTTATTGAAATCTAATATTCATATATAAATATTTATAATTATATTACCAGTATTAGTGTGATTAATATACGATGTTAATATTTTATAAAATATAAAATAAACTTGGTATTAAAATTATGACAATATTTGAATTATATCATAAGGGTATATTTGTTACTAATGCTTCTACTGCTAAATTCGAATTCAAGCCAGGAAGCTGCTTAATAATCTTAATAGACTTACTAGGCCTTATATAGTTTATATATACAATCTTCTATGAACCTCAATAAACAATTAAGTACCAACATATTTATACTAGTCATCATTTTTATATTTGTAAATTTTTATATTTACATTCATTCACTATTAGTTTAAAATTCACTGAAGCGTAATTATACAAAAAAATGTATCGCTTGTCTAAACAATTCACATTATGCATACTCTTATATATAATCTATATATATATATATATATATATATATATATATATATATATATATATATATATATATTCTATATCTAAACATTATAATATACTGGTATCCGTCAATAACGGATATATTACTGCGTATGTAATATTTATATTCAAATTAATGCTCGAATTCATTAAATCCACATCCTTGTATTTCTAGTAATCCTGTAAACGACATATCGTATCCGTATTGTAATACACTTTTTTCCAAGTTCATAATTCCTACATACTCACTATCAAAAGTTCTCCTTATATCCTATATATCCTCAATTTACATTAATAATACCCTAACTTCTGTTAAATCAATATGCAATGTTGTCCATATTACAATATATTTAATTCATACCTTTCTAATTAATATAAAATATAATAAATTATTTTTTCATTTCCGTCACCATTCCATATCACACAAAACGTGAACATGTCTCCTCATGACCTCCTACCGACCAATCTCCTACTTATCCTATAGTTCTAAGACGTTAGAAAGATTCATTACGAAGCCACTTCTAAAGTATATCAGTAGCAATACTAAACTACACAAACTACAATGATCTTATATCACCAACAAAATAACTGAAACTGCACTACTTCAGATTCTAAATAAAATTAAACTCTACACAAATAAATATCCTATTACCGTTGCCCTTCTTTATCTCTCTGCAGCCTTCGACAATATCAATAATAATTTACTCATCTATTAAAATAAAATAAAAACCATAGAATATTGAAGGTTAAAATTCTAATTACATCGAATTATACAGGAATATTCCTTGTGACACTCGTGCCAGTAAAAATAAAAGAGGACAAAGTATCGCTGAATATATTTATAAAGAATTTATGTACACATCTTTCGTTATATATAGAAATATATATCTCCAAACTTTATAAATACGATATAAATGACTTGATTATTAATAATTTATGAATTTTATATTATATAAGATATATTTTGTTAAGGTAATGCGGATAATTTCGACAACTGAATAGCATATTTCCAAATGCGTACCTGTAGAATTGAATTAAATCTTAGATATAAAATTTAATTAAATGAATACGTCATTTGGGAATCATATTTAAATACTATCCTTTAAATTTCAATAAAAATGACTTAATTCTAGTGACTTGAAAGAATTCAATCATCTCAAAGTGCTTACTAACATCGTCAATCATTCCTTTGAAGTAATTCAAATTCGAATTGCAACATGGCTGCATTCCGATATAAAGTGGGTTGTGATTACTCAGCAAAGCTCCTGTGACGGATTGAGGAATTTGGGTAGTGGATAGTAGTAGCCCAGTGTAGGGTTTTGAGTGGTGATTAGTAGTAGCCCAGTGTAGAGTTTTGAGTGATGATTAGTAGTAGCCCAGTGTAGGGTTTTGAGTAGTGATTAAGTGTATATTCGGATTTAGTTATTAAGTGAATGCTTTGAGTTATTTTTAAAGGACGTTAGGACGTTGAGGTTATTTTTAAGTTATGAGGATTAAAGGTATAGGATTGTAGGTATGTGTTAATGATTAAAGGTATATTTAGAGTTAGTGGTTAGGGGTACGTTTGAGGATAGTGGTTACGGGTATTGAGTGTATTGTTAATGTAATATTGGAGTTAGTGGTATATAAAGTAAGTTTTCGGTTTTTTGATAAGGTTTTTTTTTAGAAAGTATGGTTAATTATAATAGCAGACGATTTGTATTAATGTGTAGTATTATTTTATGGCTATAAAATAATGGTAGTCAGAAGTAGTAGTTTGTGTTATTTATAATGGTTTTGTTAAGGTTAATAGCTTAGCGTAGGCGTTCGAATTATGGAGTATCGTTAATATTAAAGATTACTACAGTTAGATGTTAGATATAGAAAATATATAGAAAATGTATATATATATATATATATATATATATAGATCGGGGATATACCTGAAACTAGAGTTTTCGATTGAAATAATTTGTTTAAGTAAATCGACAAGTATTTTCCATCATAAATCACTGCGACGTGAGTCCACTTGTTATACAAAAAATTCTGCAAGACATTAAACATTGTTATGAATAAATTTCTAGTGAAAGCGATTAAAGTTACGGGTGTAGATAAAATGTTGAAATTTATGTTATTGATGAGAATTATTATATCGATATTAAAAAGATATTTTCAAAATTCAGATTAATCTCATGTCAAATTGATTAATTGAAAAGTATATATTTATGAATACTGCGCAATACAAAATTATTCTGGTGAGTTCGTATTGGTAGATATTAGGCTTTATATGGGGCATGGTATATATAGTAGTTGGTATATGTTGTAGTAGGTATATGTAGTGGTAGGAATATGTAGTAGTAGGAATACGTAGTAGTAGGAATACGTAGTAGTAGGAATACGTAGTAGTAGGAATATGTAGTAGTAGGAATATGTTGTAGTAGGAATATGTAGTAGTAGGAATATGTAGTAGTAGGAATATATAGTAGTAGGAGTATGTAGTAGTTGGAATATGTAGTAGTTGGAATTTGTAGTAGTAGGAATATGTAGTAGTAGGAATATGTAGTAGTAGGAATATGTAGTAGTAGGAATATGTAGTAGTAGGAATATGTAGTAGTAGGAATATGTAGTAGTAGGAATATGTAGTGGTAGGAATATGTAGTAGTAGGAATATGTAGTAGTAGGAATATGTAGTAGTAGGAGTATGTAGTAGTAGGAATATGTAGTAGTAGGAATGTGTAGTAATAGGAATGTGTAGTAGTAGGAATATGTAGTAGTAGGAATATGTAGTAGTAGGAATATGTAGTAGTAGGAATATGTAGTAGTAGGAATATGTAGTAGTAGGAATATGTAGTAGCAGGAATATGTAGTAGTAGGAATATGTCGTAGTAGGAATATGTCGTAGTAGGAATATGTAGTAGTTGGAATATGAAGTAGTAGGAATATGTAGTAGTAGGAATATGTAGTAATAGGAATGTGTAGTAGTAGGAATATGTAGTAGTAGGAATATGTAGTAGTAGGAATATGTAGTAGTAGGAATATGTAGTTAAATGTCAAAACATATCAATATGCTTTAGTATATATTAATATTAGATAACGCAAGATTACATAATACTACAAACCTCGGGTTGGGTAAGAGAAATAGAAGCGGAATTTTCTGTTGCTATTCCTCCTTGAACGCATGAAGAACCTGAAACATGAAAATAAAATAGTTATATAATGTATTATATATATGATATGGTAATAGTATTGAGTGTTTGATCTAAGTATGTCATCACTATGCTAAGGAATAAAGGTATTATCAAAATAAACGTATATATTTAACTAGCAATTTAAATAATATAAACTCAAAAAACAGTTAAGATATTTTGGTTTTAAAAAAATGGTGAATTATTTTTAAATAAAAATATAATAATAGTTATTAATAAAAGAATACGTAAATTATCAATGCAACTTATCTCATGAATATACGACAGGACGATACGAATGTCAGATGTTATAGTACAGAGTATGATGACCTCGGGCTAACCTTTACATGTATTCGCCCACATAGCACAAGTTGAATTGTTAATGCAATCTCCGTTATCTATAATTCCTATTGTTTAAAATAATTTAATTTACATGATTAGATAATTGAATACTGAATGCATTATTGTCTCACTATAGCATTATAATAATTCATTATTATAAGCTATTGCATTTTTATTTCTCAATTAAGTATTTTTCGAAATTCATTGTTTCTTATTTTTAGGAATGTAATATTATATATATATATATATATATATATATATATATATATGCATTTATTACTTCTCTTATATATATCTAACATATAACATTAATAGTCATTTGGGTTTTTTCTATTACGTTTTTACACATTGCTTGTATCGAAGTAATGAACCAACCTGCCCTATCTCCGTTACCTTTGACCCTAAACACCCATGCTGTCATCGTCCACCCGGTGATATACTTGCCAGTTGCCCAACTTCTCATAAATGGTACCTTAGTTACAACGATTAGTCTGTTAGTTGATATAGTATCTTACTTAAATGTGTTTTAATCTATCTATCTAGTTATTGTACCTACTTTATCTCTTACTCATTATCTTAATTATAAGATATTGATAGTATACAATCAATATCTATACAGATATTCTCTTTATTTTCTCTCTTTCTCACTATATTTCTCTCTCTCTTTATATATATATATATATATATATATAATTATCTCTACTTTTTACCATTATTAAGAAACAAACTAACTTCAATTCTAGATTTACCATCGAATTTTGCAACATTTGACTGCCGATCTGTGTCCCATACAATCACAACTTTGCCTTCACCGTAACTTTTTCCTAGTAGATTATATAGATAATGCACGGGGTAGATGCATATCAATCGCTGACAATCGATATTAATCGCTCTACATTACTATTGTTCTGCATTAATTATTATTAATTACCATTAGACGCAGTTATTAGATGATTCAGAATTAATTTATACCTCGGGGTAACCGCTAAATAATGGAATCTTATTTTTTTACCGAATTCTTTAAAGTACCGCCTTCGTAAACGATAAGCTAAAACTCGATATCTTCTTGTTTACAAACCTTTAGCCTTGTTGCAAGTGACGTCATCGAAATTATGAGTATACGGGAAATGTAAAAGCATGTCTTGCGAACATCTCGATTCTTTATAACCTAGTAGCGACATGCGTAATTACCATTATGCAATGCATTAATGAAATGACAGGCATAGCTAACTTGTAATTTCTAAGTGTGTGGTTTATAAATTACGTATTTAAGATACTTAAAAAGTACGGGTGATATTCATGGATCATTATAATGCGAGATAGAATTGGACTTTATATATATATATATATATATAGTGAAATATAGAAAGTTAGATTGCTCGAAGGAGTTGGTTTACCTTGTTCTCTGATGCAAGTGCATACCATATCATTAAAAATCATATGTTCAGCACATGTGAAGATGTGTACTTTGTCGATGTCTTGATATGTACGTCCATTTCCTTTAACGTACGGACAATTGTTGACCGTGGTGGCTGTTAGGTATTATATTATTAGTCTGCGTTTGCGAAGAGGCGCCAGAGTGGAATATTAGATTCGACTTCGGCATGTGCCCAGGTGTTGTGGTAATACGGGATCGTATTGATTTGGGTGTTAAGTGGATTTAAAGCACTTTTGAAATGCCGATGCTAATACCGTCTTTATCTTATAAATCACATCAAATATGACTAAGTTGGGGTTAGCCATTAACTCACTTTTTACTGTTGGTTTAGCGGTCGCTAATTGATTATTCTTACAATCGCTATTAGTGGTATAGTCGCATCCGGGTAACTCCTGATTCCAAACGAGGTTTGCACCGCATGTCCTGTCCGGTGGGATAGATTTAATATGTAGTTCGTAAGATACAGCAAGCTATGCATTAAATACATTTGCTGGGTGTAGTTAGTATGGTTTGGAGATATGTTGCGTTCATCTTAATTAAGGTGCGTAAACTTATTTTTCAAATGCATAAATTAACTATTTCTCTCTCTCTCTCTATCTCTCTCTATCTCTCTCTCTCTCTCTCTCTCTCTCTCTCTCTCTCTCTCTCTCTCTCTCTCTCTCTCTCTCTCTCTCTCCTCTCACACACACACTCTCTCTCTCAGGCAAGTAAGTCCAAGATAAGAACATAACAAACATATTATATTTCACGTAGATGTATTTCCCGTTCGCAAGATATCTGATGCAGATGAAGTATAGATGACAGTTTTTCTTATTGACCATCCATCCTTGACCATTAGTGTAGTGGCACATACGGCAATCTTCATCTAGTGGATCCGGTGTATCTGCGATATGAATAATCAGATGCATCATATGCTATGCATTATCCTATATGTATTTTAGCATGTAACGGTCTTGATAATATGATCATATCAAATTGTATGGCAATCATTAGTTTTAATAACTAGTATTTATATTTAGTATTTTATTAAAAGACAATCATAGATATTCATAATCTTGTATATATTTTTAAATACATTTTTAAATACATTATTTTTAACACACACACACATATATATATATATATATATATATATATATATATAAATATATATGATTTAAATATTTTTTAATAAAAATAAATCTTTAATAATATTTTAACCATAGCAAGTTAAATATGAAATATGCTAACCCCCCTTGGTAGTTGGTAGTGTATTTGTAGTTTGAGTAGTTATCGGTTGAGTAGTAGTTTGTTCAGCAGTAGTAGGTTGAGTAGTAGTAGGTTGAGTAGTAGTAGGTTGAGTAGTAGTAGGTTGAGTAGTAATAGGTTGAGTAGTAATAGGTTGAGTAGTAGTAGGTTGTGTAGTAGTAGGTTGAGTAGTTGTAGGTTGAGTAGTAGTAGGTTGAGTAGTAGTAGGTTGAGTAGTAGTTTGTTCAGTAGTAGTAGGTTCAGCAGTAGTAGTTTCAGTTGTAGTAGGGCATCTTGGTAAAAAACAAGGTACATTCTTGACTACGAATGTCCCTTCCGAAAAATTTCCATTTTCATACCGACATCCAGTTATTACTTCGACATAGATCTGTAATTCGTAAATTGTTCTATGAAATTATAAATTGAAACATTTTTAATTGTATATCTTCATTAAATATACGTGGAAACTAATTAAAGAGACTGCTGTATTAAATCTGTAGGAAAAAGTATGAAAAAGCAATATATGAAAATAATATTAAATTGTGTCATTCGATTATAAACTCTAATTAAATATATTTATAAAAGAATATTCTGAACTAGGGTTGAGTGTAAAAATAGACCATCACGAGAATATTTGTATATGCAGTTTTTTTGTGATTGATAGTCTATTTATATGTATGATGTCACTAACTGACATAGTGTTAAATCATTTTCACCGATTATAACATAGTTAGAACTTAATTTTCGAACGTAGAACGCTGGAGTAAAGAAATTTATATTTTCCAAGTGATACTATTATGAACCATAAACATAAATTTAAATTATTATTTAATGAATCATTAATACATTTTTATATAGAACATAACTCTGGTGTATACCTGTCATATGATTATTTCTAAAATAGAATTGAAGTGGTATTCATTATTTTAATCTTACTATTTCTTTAAACTTTTAATGATTAATACTCTAAGATTTAGATTATTTAACACCGAAATTCGCTTTTATATTTTAAGTAACTTCAATCTTCAAACTTCAAACGAGGCCCAAAATGCATGTTTTCAATGCGTACAACTACTATATATTCGTGTTTGAGGTTTGTTTATATCGAATCCTAGTATACGGCAATAAGCGGGTACAGTATTCGCAGAGTTTATTGAATGTGTTTCATTTAAATATTGAACTAGAAATTGCTCGCTAACATATCTCCAGCCGCATGTGCTTCCATCTGTATCCACACAAACTATTTCAGAAGTATACGGTTTGCATGTGTCTTTTACTATTTAAAAAGTAAAGTTGTTATATACTTATATATATCATACTAGATATAATATATAACATAACTTCCAAAGATATTATAGGAGATATATTTTAGACGAACTTTCCGGAAAGTCGAATTCTGTATCATTGAGAAATTTCTTAAAATAGTCTTTGATAATAATTGGTTTCAGTGGCTCTGTTTGAAGATTAATTATCTATTATAAACATTTAAATTCACATATAAGATTGTTTTCTGCAGTTAAAGTATGTAAATATGTTATGCGCGGCCTCATTTGTAGAACAGACAATATCAGTAAATGATTGTAGACGAAATAAGTAACGCATAAAGTAATATTCTATACATTAGGTAAATATATATATGTATTTAAATATTTGGATTTATATAAAAAATGAGAAAGTAAAAAAAGAAAATTATTAAATAGATTACAAGAGATCAAGAATATGAACGATTAATGGATGGATAAAGTACTATATCGATGAGAGTGGATACAAAGACAGTACAGTAGAATGACGGGCTAACCATTACAGTAATTGTGCAGAACATTATTAATGAATGAACTCGTAGACATGGCATCGCCGATCGGGTAGACTTGATGTTCGTTATTTGCGAATAGAAGGATATTGACATTGGTACTCATCGCTGAAATAAGACAAATACCTCATAAATATAGGTAACGACCAGCTAACTGATTTATTATGTTAATTAACACAATTATCTTCATAAAACTCTTAATATATAAAAAATTAATTGCATTATATGCATTATATGCAATTATAAAACATTCTATATTAAAAACCTAATTGATATTCGCATGCAAAAAGTTCAGTTTAACGTATATTATATGTATTACAAAATCTATAAACTATATCTCTACATTAAGGCATACACAGTAACAGTTTACACTTCACAATACACCTTTTCCTAATGCAAGTGTAATTTACATCATAATACACCTTCTACTCCTCTCTTACCTTATTCTACGCAGTTTACTTTATCTCCTTTTCATAATAGACCTCATACACTACATTCTATATAATATTCAACTACATGTCCTCCTATACGTCAATTCTTTCTACACTTTCTACTACAACTCCAACTGCATATTTTACCACACCATCTGCTTCCTATTTTGCAATACCTACTGATATATCTCTTCTTGAATGTCCTACTACATCCCTACTGCACCACCTACTAAACTAAAGACTTTATCTTCTACTATACCTCGGAGTACAAGTCCTCCTTTACTACTAACTCCACTAGCTACGAACCGATGGCATGCATATCCACGGTCTTCTTCAAATACTCGGCTAGTAGTTTGTAAGTGTCGATTTTGTAGATATCCGGTGAGTCTGTAAACCACAATGCAATGCTGGGATTACCTGTTGGAATGAGCGATATGCAATGTTTTAATATTGGTGAATGTTAACGAGATGATATATACATAAATAATATATATATATATATATATATATATATATATATATATATATTTAATATTTATAAAAAGTTCCAAAAGATTGATTATTTCTAAATTCTATTGTAAAATACCTCTTTATATACAAATAATGTCATATCTATCACTATGATTTACATGTTGTGTATTTCAAGTGCTTCCAGAGGATACGATTATATAAGATATATTAGATGAAGGATAATATATATTAGATGATAAAGCCGAAGATATGGTTAAATAACATATTTGGAGATGATTAGTTCGTAGTTAGTTCCGAGAGAATATCGAATATAGTTTCAACTGAGGTTGCGTAAAGGAATTAAGTCATACTATATTTACGAAGTGATTACGCTACCGGATGTCGACGATGCAACGAGATCTCGTAGTTTCGCGAAAGCATTGGATGCATATCCTGTTCCGGCTCTAAACTTTAATGCAGCCAAAGAATCCAGGATCTCCTGATCATTTCCGTTCTTATTGTGGAAAATCATCCTCGTGTCCTATAGGGAAGAAAACGTATAACGGGAGTTCTGTGATAGCATCTGAGTCCATAATAGAATGATACCGTTGCCAGTTTGTGTGTCATTAAAACTTAAATACTACGCGATAACTAATTATATATGTTTACTTTTTAATATATATGTAAGTATTATAATACAACACCAATTACTTCTTCGATTAGTATTTATATTCAATAATAATATGTACATAATGTACATAATATGTACATAATGTATCAATACTATTAAATATTGTTATATATATATATATATATATATATATATATTATATAACCATTAACACTATATGATTAATAACCGTGTCAATGTATCACATATTATAATTTAGTTATTTTAAATTAGCATATAAATTAGTTTTTATATTGAACTATCAATCTAGATTTGACATCGTAGGTTCAGTTAGGATATAATATTCGATACAATCATAGCATTAGACATCATATAATATATTATAATATACTGTTTAGTTTGTGGTTAGTGGGAGTAAAATAATAAACATTTCTGACTAATTTCATATACCTTAATATGATGAATATGGTATTAATATTTAGTATTACATTATATATCTTATTAATAAAGTGGAAATATAATAATCCTTGTAATTTATTCACATAATATGCCAAACTTCATAATTTAAGCGATCTAGGATGATTTATCAATATTACTTATTTAATTAATAAATGCATAATATATTTTAAGTATTTATCTTTGCACATAAATCTTTAAAATATAATTAATAATTAACGAACTTGGCTAAAAGAAAAAGCGGTATGAGAAATTCCAGTGACATTTAGATAGCTTGCTATATCTCCTACGATCTGTGAACGTGTATTATTGATTATGTAAGTATATATATATATATTTATATTTATATATTCTATATGATTTTTATACATGTGTTCTAAACATACAATATCAAAGTTAAAAGATAAATGTAATACACTTAATTTTATATTTAGAACAAAACCTTTTTATTGCCAGATAATCTACAGTTTATATATATTTTGTAAAAAATATATAAATTCAATATTTTTTATTTATGCTCGTAAAATGTGTGAGAAAGACTCAATAAAGTATATATTTGTAATTCTCCTTAGTTATCTCTAAACAAATAAAATATATATTATTTAAATTCGAGTTACTAAATAAATAGTAAAAACATTATATTTTAAAATATAAATTCACAATTCAGCAATTGATCATCCAACGATCCAACCACTAACTCCTTTACTCAATTCGTACATCTGAACTCCTGTACTACTCGAACCGTCCAGGATATAGTAGATATCCAGGCCGCAAGTTTCTGAGGTCGCAGCTGATATGGGAGTGTTGGTGATAGCAATTACATTTGAAGGTGAACAGCTACGTAGTACACGCAATAAACTTCACATTTTCGTGTTGCATTACCATATTCCAGTCGGTATAAAAATGAATCCAATTCAACATATAATTATAATAAATGTGATATAATTCTAGATCCTATAATAGCTGCAAGCTAACCTTCGCACGGTACCATGTTGCAAAAGCTAGTTTGGATTTTGCCAGTCTGAGAGTCCGATCTGTTTTTGGTACCACCTCCGCACTCATGGCTACACTCATCGTAATTGCCCCAGTTATCTAAAACCATTGTATGATAACAGTTTACATTGAATATATTCTCATCATTGATAATAATAATAATAATAATAATAATAATAATAATAATAATAATAATAATAATAATAATAATAATAATAATAATAATAATAATAATAATAATAATAATAATAATAATAATAATAATAATAATAATAATAATAATAATAATAATAATAATAATAATAATAATAATAATAATAATAATAATAATAATAATAATAATAATATAATAATAATAATAATAATAATAATAATAATAATAATAATAATAATAATAATAATAATAATAATAATAATAATAATAATAATAATAATAATAATAATAATAATAATAATAATAATAATAATAATAATAATAATAATAATAATAATAATAATAATAATAATAATAATAATAATAATAATAATAATAATAATAATAATAATATAATAATAATAATAATAATAATAATAATAATAATAATAATAATAATAATAATAATAATAATAATAATAATAAATAATAATAATAATAATAATAATAATAATAATAATAATAATAATAATAATAATAATAATAATAATAATAATAATAATAATAATAATAATAATAATAATAATAATAATAATAATAATAATAATTACTATTTATAATAATAACAATAATAATAATAACTATAACTATTAATAAAACCTCCGTTGCATGATTGCTGATTACATTGAACTGCGTATCTTACGCAGGTTTCGTTAGTTGGACATTTTTCCGGCGAGTAGGCAACACCGGAATCACATTCCTTGGTACAATTACTCCAAAGTACCATAGGACCGGTACCTTTCTGAACATCAGGTGCCAGAGTAGGATCTTCATTTGGAAAGTCAGGTGGCAATCCACCATTACCGTCATCATCTGGGCCCGGGAATCCGGGAGGTAGCTCATTAACTGTAATACACAATAAAATAAGTAAAGCTTGAATTATATATATATATATATATATATATATATATATATAAATAGGTATTATAATTTTGTATAATAAATATTTATGCTTTTTTAAATCAAAATTTATAATTCAATCTTAATTTATAATTTACCATTTATTTGGCCCGGGAATCCGGGAGGTAGCTCGTTACCTGCAATACATAATATAATATTTAGAACTTGAATGGTATATATATATATATATATATATAAATAGGTATTATAATTTTGTATAATAAATATTTATGCTTTTTTAAATCAAAATTTATAATTCAATCTTAATTTATAATTTACCATTTGTTTGGTCCGGGAATCCGGGAGGTAGCTCGTCACCTGTAATACATAATAAAATAAGTAGAACTTGAATGATATATATATATATAAATATAAATAGGTATTCTAATTTTGTCAAATTAATATTTATGCTTTTTTAAATCAAAATTTAATATTCAATCTTATTTATTATTTAATATTTTTTTGTTTGGCTATAATTTAATAATATTATTATTTATAAGAGTATGTAAATATAAATACTATTCTAAAGTATATATAGAATGTATATATATATAGAGTATATATATAGATATATATATATATATCTATATATATATATATTTATAAATATGTATCGTTTGGTTATTTCTATATTATTAACTAACCATTACTACGAAGAGTAGCTAAACTCAGAAATAATATTGTAAGTAATTTCATGGTTTGTGCTTTCACTGAAAACTGTATTTTATGTATTTTATATTATATAAATTTGTGAACTGGTAGTAAATATTCCTTAGATTACATCTACATCATCAGGTAGAGTATTTATAAATGGAAACATAGATGATTTAATTAACGACTTTGAAAATATGTATATATAATAGATATGTTATTAGTTCAAGTTCAATTTGATTAAATATATAATAATTGTATACCTTTATGTTATACTTCCTAAATATTAATATTAATAATCCCTATTTAATTTCGAATGGTGAATTTTCTACCGAATATCATATTTATACTTAAAAATCACTCAAGCATAACGCCGTTATCATTTTCCGCTTAATCATATAACGGATTGTAATCTATACTTCATACGTATTTAAAATATTTATCACTTAAACGATTAATAGCCTGCAAGTATAAGTGTTTTAAATATCAACGCATTACTCATTTATCAAGTGCGGTGAAAATAATAGTATATAACCTCATACGAACAAGTGAATAATGCGTCAATAATTATTTATATAATTTAATATTTATATCTATCAAATCATTATTTATAGTTAAGTTATCATTGATTATGTGTATTATATTCCCACTACAAATACATTATGATTCAAACAACATTAATAATATATATTATAATTATATATATATACATATAATTAATATACACATTATTATACATAATTGTATTATAATTTACTCCTTGTAAATCGTATGCCATTCAATAAATTTTATATAAATAAGAAATATTCCATCGAGTTAATTAAAATTATATATGTGATTTATTTTATATATATAAAATGTTTTAATGTATACAAATTATATGGATTTACATCGAAACTTTATTATGATATACAGTATATTTTTCTTATAAAATAACATAATTCGTATACAAAAATGTATTTTAACTAATTAGATTATTGATACGATATATATATATATAAAAAACTAAGGGTTCCAGACATACTCAATACGTAACTTTTCAAAATGCCATATCGTCTATGGATATTCATATACGGTTTGAAATGCGTATTATTACAGATCCGCAATTGGCAGTCTAATTTTTATTGATGAACTTCTTAAAAAATAATACATCGAAATTTGAAATGTGAATAAAGAAGTTGATATACTTGGAACCACATTACTAAATGTGGTTCCAAGTAAATTTATATAAAATATTGTGGAAAAAAAACACATTGCGTGTTATATCATTTTCATGCTGGGATTATTCAGATTACATATATATATATATATATATATATATATATATAATTTCGTGGAATTTTATTTAATACAGAAATAATAATAATATAGAAGTAATATAAATAACTTTTTAATAAAATATTATTATTCACCCAACAACGAAAATATGAGTTAGCATAATTTATGTTATGGTGAAGTTGTTATTGTTGAGTATATTTATTTTATTTTAATATTTAAATAATTCGAATTAGAAATTACACGTATAGACCACAATTTCGAGATAACAATAGATATATATATATATATATATATATATATATGTATATGTATATATATATATATATATATATATATATATATATTTATATATATATATATATGTATATGTATATATATATATATATATATATATATATATATATATACTATTATTATTCAGAGTTTCAAAAATACTTAATGTTTAAAGTACATCTAGCCAACCGGTCACTCATTAAAGGTATATTAATATATATATATATATATATATATATATATATATGTTTATTTATATGTTTAGGGTTGTATGTATATATATATAATTGATTTAATTCATAATTCATAATTCATTTTCTAGATGATATTTATAAAATAGATTTAAAATTTTAATTAAAGGAACTTAAAGAAAAGAAAGGAAATATGCTGTTGAATTTGAATGTTTTAATATATATTCGCATATTGGAAGGGGTAATAGTGCATAAGAAATGATTAGGTAATACGCATTATCGATATATCAGCTGACCATCTGAAGACACGTTACCGCAACAAAAAGATAGATAATGAGAATAGACTAGAATAGAATATAGGAGAGTACAGTAGAGGAGATTAAAGTAGAGTAAAATAGAGTAAAGTAGAATAGATTAACATGGTGTAGATAGGAACAGAGTATAGGAAAATAGAATAAATTGGGATAGAGTAGAGTAGAGAAAATAGAATGGAGTATAATTGAGGAAAGCATTGTAGAGTAAATTATATTAGAGTAGATTAAAGTAGCATACGATATAGTAAAGGAGAGAAGATTAGAATATAGATAGTGTGGTAGAGAAGATTAGATGGATTTAGATCAGTGATGAGTAGATAGAATAGTAAAGAGTAGAGTATAGTAGAGTAAAGTAGAGTAGAGTAGAGTAGAGTAGTGTAAAATAGTGAAAAGTAGAGTATAGTAAAGTAAAATAGAGTAGAGTAGAGTAGAGTAGAGTAGTGTAAAATAGTGTAGAGTAGAGTAGAGTAAAGTAGAGTAGAATATAGTAGAGTAGAGTAGAGTAGTATAAAATAGTGTAGAGTAGAGTAGAGTAAAGTAGAGTAGAGTAGAGTAGATTAGTATAGAATATTGAAAAGTAGAGTATAGTAAAGTAAAATAGAGTAAAGTAGAGTAGAGTAGAGTAGAGTAGAGTAGAGTAGAGTAGAGTAGAGTAGAGTAGAGTAGTGTAGAATAGTGTAGAGTAGTATATAGTAGAGTATAGTAATGTATAATATAGTAGAGTAGTAAATATTCGTGTAGAGTAGTATAGAGTAGTGTAGAGTAGAGTAGATCAGTGTAGGGTAGTTTAGTGTAGCGTAGAGTAGAGTAATGTAGAGTAGTGTAGTTTATAGTAGAGATGAGTAGAGTAGTAAAATGTTATATAGTATAGAGTATAGTAGAGTAGTTTATAGGGTAGATTAGCATAGAGTAGACTAGGCTAGTATAATGTACAGAGTAGGGTAGGCTAGTATAATGTATAGAGTAGAGTAGGCTAGTATAATATATAGAGTAGAGTAGACTAGTATAATGTAAAGGGTATGGTAGGCTAGTATAATGTAAAGAGTATGGTAGGTTAGTATAATGTATAGAGTAGAGTAGGCTAGTATAATGTAAAGAGTATGGTAGTATAGAGTAGAGTAGGCTAGTATAATGTATAGAGTAGAGTAGACTAGTATAATGTAAAGAGTAGAGTAGGTTAGTATAATGTATAGAGTAGAGTAGACCTGTATAATGTATAGAGTAGAGTAGACTAGTATAATGTATAGAGTAGAGTAGACTAGTATAATGCATAGAGTAGAGTAGGCTAGTGTAATGTATAGAATAGAGTAGGTTAGTATAATGTATAGAGTAGAGTAGGTTAGTATAATGTATAGAGTTAGTACTATAGCGTAGAGTAGGCTAGTATAATGTATAGAGTAGAGTAGGTTAGTATAATTTATAAAGTAGATTAGTATAGAGTAAATAAGGCTAGTATAATGTATAGAGTAGAGTAGGTTAGTATAATTTATAAAGTAGATTAGTATAGAGTAAAGAAGGCTAGTATAATGTATAGAGTAGAGTAGGTTAGTATAATATATAGAGTAGAGTAGGTTAGTGTAATGTATAGAATAGAATAGGTTAGTATAATGTATAGAGTAGAGTAGGTTAGTATAATGTAAAGAGTTAGTAATATAGAGTAGAGTAGGCTAATATAATTTATAAAGTAGATTAGTTTAGAGTAAAGAAGGCTAGTATAATGTATAGAGTAGAGTAGGCTAGTATAATTTATAAAGTAGATTAGTATAGAGTAAAGAAGGCTAGTATAATGTATAGAGTAGAGTAGGTTAGTATAATTTATAAAGTAGATTAGTATAGAGTAAAGAAGGCTAGTATAATGTATAGAGTAGAGTAGACTAGTAATTACTTTAGTAAACATATTTGGAAATAAATATTGATTAATTGTATTTAATTGTATTGAAAAAATGCAAATATTTAATTAATAAATCACTCTTTCAACTTATAATGTGAAATAAATCAGGTACACATGAATTAATGTAAGACGGCAAATCTCTTCAATGATGTCCTTAATTGAATAATATCTTATATTTGTAACACACACATGAATCTTCTTAGTGGTCAACTCTCTATCATACATAGACTAGTTCACATTAAACACTTATCATATCCAATAAGAACATAAAGATCCTACATTGTGGGGAGAGACGCGGCTCGTCTATAACTTTGTTAACAGGTAACTTAAAATGTATATAATAGGTACAATTATACATTATGTAGTAAAACATATACGCGCTATCTTAGAATTCTATTTTTTATGAAATCTAAGTAGTTGACCTTAGGGCATAGATGTCTGAATCACGACCATTGTCAGAAAAACCAACCACCTTAAAATTAAAAGTGGCGATACTAGTTTAATATTAATAACTAATCAGAAATTAATGGATATAACTGTGCACATCTCAAATTAAATACACGCATTATGAAATAATTAATTATTAATTAATTATTTATTAATTATTTATTAATTATGTATTAATTATTTATTAATTATTTATTAATTATTTATTAATTATTTATTAATTATTTATTAATTATTTATTAATTATTTATTAATTATTTATTAATTATTTATTAATTATTTATTAATTATTTATTAATTATTTATTAATTATTTATTAATTATTTATTAATTATTTATTAATTATTTATTAATTATTTATTAATTATTTATTAATTATTTATTAATTATTTATTAATTATTTATTAATTATTTATTAATTATTTATTAATTATTTATTAATTATTTATTAATTATTTATTAATTATTTATTAATTATTTATTAATTATTTATTAATTATTTATTAATTATTTATTAATTATTTATTAATTATTTATTAATTATTTATTAATTATTTATTAATTATTTATTAATTATTTATTAATTATTTATTAATTATTTATTAATTATTTATTAATTATTACTTAATTATTTAATAATTATTAAGTAAGAACATGTGCATTGAATGCATTGTGAATCGATTATCATTAGTGATGAAATATTAGTGAATTAGTAAAATACCAATCAATCGATGATTTCTGCTATAGATGCTGTACTAAAAGGAAGGACTAAGAGAATTTGAAATATTTAAAGTAAACTTTATAAGTATCATAATTATTATGCGATATGACATTAATTATAATCAACTATAATAACTTGACATTATCGTCACATATACACACATTATCGTCACATATACACACATTATCGTCACATATACACACATTATCGTCACATATACACACATTATCGTCGCATATTGTACACAAAGTAGTGTGCACTATATAATTTAAAATATACTGTTTAAACTGATATTGTAGACGGCACAGTGTGCGTCGAACACCATAATGGACATACTTCAAAATGACCATATATGTTTATAAACTATTGTTTTCCTATAAGCAAATTTGTATATATATATATATATATATATATATATATATGTATATATATATATATATTCAATGAATTATTATTTTATACAACATGTTAAAATATATTATATATTACAAAGGAAACGTAGAAGGACTAATGCCATTATGAAGATATTCGACATTAATGTAATTTTAGAAAATCAATTATCAGAATATATCATTAATTGTGAATCGTAAATATTCTTAAAAACCAATAAAGAAATTGCATGATTTAGCAGATAAAAACTTTATATATCGTAACTTTAATAAATATACTAACAAGATTATGAATTGTTACATAATAAGTATTTTTGTCTATAGTATTATATTATAATTAATTAATATTTTTTAAGTATTTCATAATTACTTTGAATACAAATTTAAATTCGATATTAATAATATATATATATATATATATATATATATATATATATATATATATATATATATATATAAGATATACATTAAAAAGTAATAATATTTACTTATTTAAATATATAATAATAATGACATAGAATATATTAATATGGGTAATTCACAATTGACATTGTATATATTGTAGTTAAACACTATATTTATAATACCATTTAAATTGATTAATAACATGCGTGATTGTATTGTAAAAATACGATACTGCATACATAATTTGATTACTATATTTTTCCTAAATAGACATTAGTTACAAATGTACAATTGATTTTAATTGAATTTTAACAAATATTAATAAATAATATGATATTTACATTCATTTTTGTAATGGCACATTATTGCCTATATCAGTTTATATATATTAATTTCATAAACATATATTAATTAATCATAATTAACTAATTGAACTTATAAAACATTATGTATATTATAGTAAATTATAGTGTTAATAAAATATACATTATACATGCATTGCAGTACATTACATATAAAGTATAGTGTCATAAAATATATATTGTACATGTATTGTAGTACACTAAATATTATATTTATATACATGTTATCATTAAATCCATATTTAATAAACTTTGTAAAAATATTTGGTATTATGAGTTCTCCATACAAGTGAACTTTGCAAATACTTATGTAAACCATTATTAATATATGTTAATATATAGTCTATTGAAGGATAATCCCCCCTAATATAATATAATTTGCGTATAAAAATGCCATTATCGTACCGAGGCGAGCACGGAGATCCGTGCCGACGGTAACAAATATCGCGATATTCGTTAAATTAACGGGCGCTTAAAAAAAACTCTAATCTAAGAGGAGGTAAGAAAATCGCAATTTAAAAAAATCCTATTCCTATTTGAATATGTCTTTTAATTCGAAAATTTGAGGTATTTCGTAATCGCCACTTATTTGCATTATAGGTAAAGCTTCGAAACGTTTCTAAACCGAATGCATTTTCGGTTAATCAAAAAATCATCGCATTCATATCGCGAGAAAAATATTTGAGTATTTCTGAGATCATAAAAACCACCGAATAAGGGTAATAGAAGATATGTTTTCGCGTTTTAAAAATGTTAGAGAAAAAATAAAATTTCAAAAATATTTTTTCATCAAATTCTAAAAACGATCTCCTAGACGAATTAAAAAGTATGTTGAACGTTGCCATATTTTTCTGGATAGTATTTCGGAGATAGATTAAGAAAACGACGGTAATTACGAAATTCAAAAAATAGCGAAATAAATAGATTTTAGAAAATCACCGAAATTAAAATTTACAAAATATTTTCCATTTATAAAAACGCTTCTTCCGAAATAAATACCACGATTTCGAAGTTACAGTTTGTTTAAAAAGATAAGATAAATTATTTTCTTATTTTGGGCTACTTATTTATTTTCGAAAGATCGAGTGGAATTAAATAATTGTATTTAGGCATTGGCTAGATAGGCTGTGAAACATGCTAAATTGTTTACAAATAATTGTATTTAGGCATTGGCTAGATAGGCTGTTAACTGTGCTACATTATTTACAATAATTGTATTTAGGCATTAGCTAGATAGGCTGTGAAACATGCCACATTGTTTACAAATAATTGTATTTAGACATTGGCTAGATTGGCTGTGAAACATGCTATATTGTTTACAAATAATTGTATTTAGGCATTGGATAGATATGCTGTTAACTGTGCTACATTGTTTACAAAGAATGTTATGATTTTCTTTGTGGTTCATACATATTTAATTATTAAATATATATATTGGACTGATATCAATAAAATTTCTATTAGTTTACCGATGTTTATAAATAAATAAAAGAATGTGGAAAATGCATATTTATTTATATTAAAATTTATCATAAAACCTATATTTAACGAATTTGGAAATATATGTTGATACTATTAAAACAAATATTCATATTCTTAAAATATGTCATTAATATACCATTGATTATCAAATTACGAAATACATATATTAAAAGAAATAATTTTTTGAACGAGTTTAAATAATTTTTGTCAAATCATAAATATTTTAATATTATATTTGAATACTATTAGTTCTCGTAATTTGTAAAATTTATAATATAAATATTTAAACTTTTTATATTAGATATATTTATTTTTTAAGTTTTCATCAATTATAAAATAATTTTATTATGTATATTCAACATTGTATATATATATTAAAATGTGTTGCCAATGGTAACATAATAATTTAATTATTTTTAACCCTTTACAAATTTCAAATTTTTGGAATTGCGCTATATTTATAAGTATCCTTTAATAAATAATGTTGATCAGTTTTAACTTCATATTCCTTTATAGCTTCTTTATAGAATATATAATCCTCCTCATGGGTTATTTTTTTTTATTAAAATAGTATTATTATCTGTATTAATGTATTCACTATCTATAATATTTGTATTAATAAATATGATATTAGATATTGTATGCCGATATATAGGAATCTAAATTAAAATATATTTTACGAAATTTTATAAATTATTTAAACGTCGCTTTCCTATAAACTTTCAAATTTTTCAAATATACAATTCAAATAATTGTATAATTATATATTATAATATTTAATAAACATATATTTATTATTCTATATAGAGAGTCTAACAAATATAATACACTAAAGAATATACATTTCCCTTTATTTTTATTATGAAATTAGTTTTTGCCTATTTTAAGATCTATTATATACGTTGCTGAATCATACGCCAGAAAGAAATTAAAAGTGTTTTGTATTACATAAACGCGTGCGTTAATTACTCGATAGTTACTCGACTACGAAACTGGACGGAGATATTTAAATCAGAAAACGGATTCCGTAATTGTTATATATATATATATATATATATATATATATATATATATATTAATTTCTCATTCTCTATAAATATGTAGTATTCATATACTATTCTATTAATATTCATTATATATTTAAGTTGTATATTAATTATATATATATTATATAGATACTAATAATATGGAGTTATATAGTATATATTGTATATAGCTTTATATTGCTTTACATAGCTACATATATCATTCTATTATTAGATTTGAAATTTCAACACGTATTTTAAAATATATCTACAGGATGTAATGAACACGTTCGTTTCTCAACGATTGATGCCGACTAAATAGCGGTTTCCAATCCGTACCCCAGTGATGGCTATTTCCATGAAAAGGATATTTGCCTATCCTCAAAAAAATTCATATACTTCACCATTAATTATAAAAATGTATTATAAAAATGTTAATGTTAATGTTAATGTTAATGTTAATGTTAATGTTAATGTTAATTTTAATGTTAATGTTAATGTTAATGTTAATGTTAATGTTAATGTTAATGTTAATGTTAATGTTAATGTTAATGTTAATGTTAATGTTAATGTTAATGTTAATGTTAATGTTAATGTTAATGTTAATGTTAATGTTAATGTTAATGTTAATGTTAATGTTAATGTTAATGTTAATGTTAATGTTAATGTTAATGTTAATGTTAATGTTAATGTTAATGTTAATGTTAATGTTAATGTTAATGTTAATGTTAATGTTAATGTTAATGTTAATGTTAATGTTAATGTTAATGTTAATGTTAATGTTAATGTTAATGTTAATGTTAATGTTAATGTTAATGTTAATGTTAATGTTAATGTTAATGTTATTGTTATTAATTATAAAAATGTTTCCGGTTACTCGAATTTCGCGCTCGATTACTCGATCAATATTTAATGTTTACCTTATGATAAAAAAACGTATCGATATACAATTGATAAAGCTACAAATCCTTTACGGTGCGGTGCTACATAAATAATAAATAAAAGTGTGGCGGGTGCACCCGTATATCATACATAGCGCGCGGACACCCCTGATTATCGTCGGGTTAAAATTCATACGGTACGTCGTGTGAAAAGTCACGTAGTATTTCGTCCAGTAATCTCTGATCTTTTCCCACCAATTCGGATTAAAAATAAACGATTTTGGAATAATGTGCACAGATAGTAGGGAATATTATTTAATTAAACAAGATCATATGATAGAAATAGACAAAAGAAATTTTAAATAAAATGTCTAAATTTACGGAAAATCAAGTTATTTACAATATAAATTTATGGAAAACGGATTTTCTTTCAATCAATATTACAAGGAATACAAATTAATATTATATAATTAGCCATGAATTCAACAAAATATTTCAGAAATAAAGAATAAAATAAAATACCTTAAAAAAAGTATTCTGAAGTTAGTATTATAATTATGTATATCAGATAAACTGTGCATATAATTACTTATGTATAATTAAATATACTAAAAATTAGAAGGCATATATTTTAATATGTATGTATTAGAAATGGTTGAAAATCACAAATTATATAAGAGCTATAATATAAATGTATTTAATTTATAAATATATAATACGAATCATTAGATTATGAATTTCATTAATTATTAGATTATTATATATTTTATTATTGCTCTAGAATCTAGACCAAGAATGCCCACACATGTTAGAGAATATAATTCAAAATTTCCCATGACCCAAATCATGGTATAAGTAATATGATTACATATTGAATTACATTAATATGATGATTGATTTGTTTTGGATAAATGTTATCAAATTTGCACTTATAATATTTTGAAATTTATAAAAATTATGATACTTGCAGATAAATGATTATTTAAAGAGGAGTGGAGTTGATCTTGAATCGGCACCATTTGCTCCTTATTATGATGTAATCAGTGCGTTTCTAGGAACGAGGGATACGATAAAACCCAGAATGCTCATTTAATGAAATCGGGAAATTATAGGTTTATATTTTAAAATATGATCTCAATTTATACATTATAATGATAGGTTTATATTAAAAATATGATTGTATTATTTATTGTAGAATCAATTATTTAAAATATATATATTTATTATAATATACATTTAATAGATGATTATAAATATAACAGGTATACCAAGAGAAAGAAATAATCTTAATACCGGCACTGTGTATAACGAGAAACTTTCCTATAATTTCTTCATCACCTTCTACTTCCCCTGTACCTCCCATAAATCGTACCTCCTTTAAACTACCAATATTCAGACGCCCTATAAATATAGAAAATATCCAATCTACTTCGATCAACCCTGAAAATATCCAACCAATAATTAAGCACCTTCTCTATCTGACAATGCCAGGAAGAGATAATCTAATATTGAATTAGATAATAACAAGTAAGTTATTAAATAGCATATTTGTTTATGATATTTTTTAAATAATTAATTTAATAGGGTAATAATTTGTTTTATATACAATCAATATTTAATTCATATGAGAAGTTAGAGAAGGACATGGGATAAAACAAACTGAAGAATTTACGAATATCTTAAAACCATTAACAAAAAAATGAATAACATTTTATAAAATATTTGTTATATAATTTCTCATATTATTATCACCATTAAATATATTTACTTGTAGGCCTTCGATTTCATTATACACATTATTATCTATATTACCATCCCATAATGGTAAATGAGTATCACCTTGATCAATACAAATATTATGCAAAATAAAACAGTCAGTTATGCAGTAATGTCAATTATAGAATTCGGTATCCTGCCTTTTCAGTAATATTCGCCATATTGATTTTATCATCGGATTTTATCATCATTAAATATAATTATATATATCTCTTTTTTCCATCGCAAACAGCCATTATGTTAATAGAATAAATCATTTCCTATTGTAGAAATCTGATTTATTTATCAAAGGGGCTAATATTGGAATATAGGTCCCATCTATCGCACCGACACAATTTGGGAAACTTCTATTTGCAAATAATTGACGAGTATCAAAATCACGTCGACTCATTGGAAATATTATATTTTTTTTAACAATTTTTCTGTTATAACCCTTACAACCTAAAAAATAAATATACATTTTTAATTATATAATTATAATATTACAAGAATTTCTATGCATATACATATAAGAAAATAACTTAATTATTTTATAGGAATACATTATTGATTGTCCATATAATTGCTAATGATTTTGAGACTCGGGATTTATCAGCTAATGAACGCAATTAGTAACCAATCTGTTTTTTATAATATTGTTATTTATACATATATTTCTAAAAATATTCTATATAAAAAATTACCTCCGAAATTCAATAGCAATTTTCAACTCATTCATGCGTTTGTTTTTCCTTGAATTTGATGTAATATAGGGACCGATTTCATTACAAATATAATTAAATGTATTACTATTTACTCTGAAAGTATTTATAAAATAGATAGCATGGGTTAATATTTAAATTTAGTATTGTAATAATAGTTGATGTTTTTATATGAAATGTTTAATTAAAACCTGAAATTTGATTTAAATTTTGTCACTAAATAATTTGCAATTACATCATCCCACAAATTTAAGGAGCTATATCTATAGCGTTCTTTTTCTAATTCTTGAATTAATGCATCAATGATTACATTCTCCTCATTAATAATATTTCTAAATAGTATATTTATTATTAATTATATAATTAATCAATGCAATTATATTAAATATATTATAAAGGTGAACAAATATATATTAAAATTTAGCCAATTAAAAGTTTTTATATCTAAATTAATATTAAATTAAAAACATTTTATTTAAAAAAATATATATACTAATTAGTAAAATACTAAATATATTTAATGATTTATAATTTGATATAAATCAACTTTAAAGTTATATTTATATATTAATATTAATATATTTAAAGATTTCTTATTTATTATAAATAAATTAAATATAAATCAACTTCAAAGTAAAATTATAATTGATATTATTTGATTCGGTTTTTAATGATAACTTAATGCTTCAAACATGTATAATATAATATATATATTTATACACAAGTTAACTTTGTAATATAATATATATATTTATACATAAGTTAACGTTGTAATATAATATATATATTTATACATAAGTTAATTTTGTAATATAATATATTATAATATATGCTTTTTAAATAAATTTAAAATATATTAAATTAATTTTAAAAATTAAAAATACATTTGTCAATTATCTAACTAAAATTGTATTATTATTTTATAAATTTAAATGGTACTAACTGATCAGTCATTATGTAATATTATATATAATGACTAGTATGTGTATAAAATTTGTATAACCAAATAATTTAATAACTAAATATTTTTTACGAATATTAATTCTTTATTTATATTTTCATCTGAAATAATCAATCACAATTGGAGAATAATACCACGTGACTTTTAACCAGAGATACGTAACACCGCTCATAAGTTGAAATATCACGTGATTGTTCAACTAAAGTAAAGTTGAAAAAGCACTTTTTCATTTTACATTTATGAAAACGATTTTAGTTTATTAATTTACGTAATTTAAAAATGATCTAAATTATATATCTTAGAGTACATCATTATCTTTCTTTTCGTGTATCGATGTCGATAGTTCATAGAAAACTTTGCGAGATAATCGGCTATGTATATTCAAATATTTTTCGAAATAGAAATTCGAGAGTCTCGAGTAAATCGATGAGTTTTGATGAATCACTCTGAACTCTCGATTTCTATAGAGGAACATATAGGCTATACATATATGCTATTGTATACATGAATATTAATTTAAATGCATGTACTCTATGTTACCGCTACATAGTTATAATATGATCTAGTAACTACACTAGGCTGTAATACTATTACATTAACCCCCAACACGTAGCATATATAAACTGCACTATAGTGCAGTTTATATAGCCTATGGGCTTGCAATACTATGACATAACCTCCTAGCATTCAAGATGTATTACAGCATGATGTATCCGTTAATTATATATATATATATATATATATATATATATATATATATATATTTCTAAATATATAATAACTATAATAGCATTATAACTAAATATATCTATAAATGTGTATTATTTAGTTGTAATATATGTCAAGTATTTATATAATATATATATAATATATTAGACAAACATGTAGTATATATTAAGTTGTAGATTAATTATATATAAGTATATATATTATATATAATAACTATATAAATACTAATATTATTGTGTTATATAGTATATATTATATATTGTATTATTTTATAATTAGCTTTATATTGCATTATATAGCTTTAAATAGTATTCTATTATTAGATTCGAAATTACATGTGTTTTAAAATACATATAGGATTTAATAGACCCGTTGGTTTCTCGGCTGACTCGAATGAGATAAATAAAAATAAATAGCGGATTCGA
>OZ038318.1:4931862-4936862 GCA_964035775.1 Osedax frankpressi
ACCAGAAACATAAACTGGTTCTATGATATAAAATGGGATCCTAACATTTAAATCTAATATAAATATCAGTATGCTCTCATCTTTCATATTTATAATTATAAAGAATAATTCGAATTATTTTTATATTGTATATTTTTAACACCGTATAATTCAGATATTTTCTTTGCAAATTATTAAGATAACTTATTTAAGTTTTAACGTTAATTATGGAACTATTCCAAGCACTCATAGTTTAATTAATTTACTACAAGTTACGATACAAATAATTTCTAATTTAATAAAATCCAAAGGTGTTGGCCATGCTATAGTTAATATATACATTTTTACATTGGTATGTTTCAAATTAGAAATTAACTCGTCAAATGTCCATTTCGATATCTCACTGCAAGTTAAAATATCTAATAGAGAAGTATAGCATTGTCCGTATCATCTTACATATGTTGTTACTGGTTGGATACACGATTGTATTAGTGTTATTCTATCTCTTTAAAATCAAGCAAGAAGAATTTGTTGATGGGATATTCTATTATTAGCTATATCGATTTTATTTCATACTATGCATATAGTGGGTACCTTATAAAAGTATTTTCATAAGTCTAAAATTATATGGTATATCATAAATACCTCTTTTATGCATTACAAATACTTTAAATTGTGTCTTGGTATAGAATACCTAGCCTATGGACAATGTTAAATTTTACATTTTGAGATATGTAGATTTGTCAATTCATTTTAGTTGAACGTAGTCAATTATTCAATATGTTATAATTCTCCTACTTTTAAGTATTTCAAGTATTTATATTATTTTAAGAGGATTAATTTTCGAGTTAAATATATCATACGTGAGTTAGTTCCAATGTACTGGTCATGTGTTGATTCGTTTAACTGTAGAAATTAGCTTTTTTGCAAATCATTTATAAATCAGCTAAATTTAGAGTTAACATTATTTAGAATTGTTTTCACTCCCATTCTGGGTATCTCCTGGAAGTTGTGGCGCATTAACTATGTCTCTGAATGTTTTCTAAATGTTATACTTTTCTATTACTAACTAGAATGTTTTCTAAATGTTATACTTTTCTATTACTAACTAGAATGTTTTCTAAATGTTATACTTTTCTATTACTAACTAGAATGTTTTCTAAATGTTATACTTTTCTATTGCTAACTAGAATGTTTTCTAAAGGTTATACTTTTCTATTACTAACTAGAATGTTTTCTAAAGGTTATACTTTTCTATTACTAACTAGAATGTTTTCTAAATGTTATACTTTTCTATTACTAACTAGAATGTTTTCGAGAATTTCTCTTAGATCTTGTTAATATATTTCATATTCGATTTTTGTAACATTCATTTCCTTTAATAAACTCTTCTTTTTAATATACTTCTTATTTTCTATTAATTTCTATTACAATACTATCTAAGGGTGATAATAAATCATATTCTTACAAAATTATATCCCATAACACTAACAGAGCTTCGGGATCCATATCAATCCGATTAGGAAAGAATTTTGTATAATTTATTTTATAAATGAAATATATTTATCAAAATAATTTTAGCCGCTATATTGTTTAGACTAATCTTTATATGGAAAACGACCTTCTTTTTTAAAATGAAATTTCAAAAGAGTTTTAGGTTTATTGAACTTTATGCAATAATTTTTAACTTCCCAGTAATTTTCTATCCGTCGGATTAATAATAGATCATAAAAGTAGTATAATAGTTGTATAATAATAATCTAATAGAGTAAGTCATTGAATAATTTCTCTAATATTTATTTTTATTTGTTATTATTTATATCATCTCTTTAATTTACTACCAGAAGATTAATTTTATTGAGTAATTATGTAAAGAGAATTAATACTAAAAAGAGTAAATAGTACATATATAAAATGGACATAGAATATTTTAAGAATAATTATTACATGTAAATAATAGATCAATTTTATCTTATCATACATATAGTAATAACATAACTGAATACGATGTATTATATTATATTATATATTACATATATATTGTTTAACAATAATTGTATAATATATAAGTTGTAATCGTAAATTTATATATTGCAATTTCTTGTATTATTGCCCATTTAATATCACAATATTACTACAGACAAATGGCAATGATTATTCAAATATTTATTGTAAGATATTTCGATTATTACTTCGATTGAATTCTTTAATATCTTTTGCTTTCTCATCTGGATTATACCTCATGGGTAGATGCTTGGTACAGACTAATTCCTAATATGGAAACGGTGAAATCAGGTTATATATTTTTTAATGTAATCGCATATGCGTGAATATTACTGTAAAATACTTGGAGATGACATTAAAGAAATGCAACGTTACTAACTGTTCGACATATTATCGATCAACATGTTATGTTTCACTTTGATAACTGTATAATAGGGTGAGTATAATAATACACTTTTACTGATATCGTTATATAGAACATTTAAAAATAATCTATATTTATTATCAGTGTTAAACACACACATATACACATACACACACATATACACACATACACACACACACACGCACACACACATACACACACACACACACACACATATATATATATATATATATATATATATATATATATTATGTGTGTGTGTATGTGTGTTTTTGTATGTATGCGTCTTTATATATGTGTATACGTATGAACGGTGAATGTGGGTGTGTACTATTGATATACTGAAAATATATTAAAGTATAATTTCGCTAATTAAACCGCTTGCTAGTTTCATTATTGAGATATTAGATTTATCCATTCTCAAGGATTGTTTCATCATTTTGCGGCTGCTCTTTGAAGATGTGGAACTATCTAAATTATCTATATGATAGGTTTTGAAATACTCACAACAATATATTAATATTTATTTAAATATAATTTTACATAGCCATACAATAATACTATAACTATAATATTTTAACTATAATACTATAACTATAATACTATAACTATAATACTATAACTATAATAATATAACTATAATACTATAACTATAATACTATAACTATACTACTATAACTATAATACTATAACTATAATACTATAACTATAATACTATAACTATAATACTATAACTATAATACTATAACTATAATACTATAACTATAATACTATAACTATAATACTATAACTATAATACTATAACTATAATAATATAACTATAATAATATAACTATAATACTATAACTATAATACTATAACTATAATACTATAACTATAATACTATAACTATAATACTATAACTATAATACTATAACTATAATACTATAACTATAATAATATAACTATAATAATATAACTATAATAATATAACTATAATACTATAAGAATTACCTATATTACCATAATCACTAATCTTATTTTTACATTATGTAGAATAACATTTAAAATAATAGTTTTAAATTTAAATTAATAATAAATTTAAATACAAATTATGAAATTAGATTCCTATATTGGAGTTAAATTATTAAAAAATTTTATTTATGTTGCAAAACAAAAAACAAAAAAAAAATTCCCATTAATTCATTTAAAATTGCATTTAATGTTATACAATTTAATAATGCAGCAATTTAGAAGCCGCAATAATATATTATGAATGTTTATATTCTTGTCGGTTACGCTTTATCAGTTCCACGTATATATTAATCATATAAAAGAAATGTTAACCAGCGAAAGAGTCAGTTTCAGGCTACTTCGAATTGGTTTAATAACATTATTAATATTATTATTTTAATATTAATATAATGTTGGTATTATTATAAAGTATTATTATATTGTAATAGTTATTAAGTAAAATAAAGAATAAAACGAATCTGACTTATTATATTTAATTATGCTATTTACTATTTACTATTTAATTATGTTGTTTATTATTTATTATTTAATTATGTCATTTATTATTTAATTATGTTATTTATTATTAAAGTATTGGTATTTATTATTTGTTAATTATTTAAAAATAACATTGATTCATTGATTGATTTAATAGTTATTTATTTATAGCGTTACATTTTATTCTAGTAATATTTTTGAGAGTAAAATAAAAAAATTATATAAAAAATAAGATATGTTGGTAAATAATAGTACAGATGTGAGATAAGATTACATTAAATATATGCAATTATAAGAATTAGTATATAACTTACATTTATATTTACTAGTGTTGAGGTTCAAAAGGTGATTAGGTAGATTATTCCACAATTGTATTGCATAAGTATTTACAAAATGTTTTATATCGTTTAGTTAGAGGTGTTTTTATTGGAAGCTGGATATATATATATATATTTATATATATATATATACATATATGTATATATATATATATATATATATATATATATATATATACATAAATTCATATACACATATTAATTATATATTAATATATAATTATGTCTAACATACTTTTTTCCATATCTGCCATTTTATTTCTTTTACTATGATATAATTGTCATTAATTAGTATACCTTAATTAGTAAAGAGCAGGTGGGAAAATGTCAAATATTTGTCTATATAGAGTAAATACAACATAATATATATATATATATATATATATATATATATATATATATACATATATATATATATATAAATTTATATATACCTAAAAAAAACAGAATAAACATCTTTAACAATTGCGAGAATTAAAATAACAAAAACAACAATCAAAATAATAAAAACAATAAGCATAGAAAAACTTGATCTTATAATTTCTTTCGAATATTCTGAAATAATAAACGTTTTTATTCATTCATTGAAATTCAATATTAATAAATAAATATATATAATTATATAACCAGTATCAGTGTGATTAATATACGATGTATCCCATATTTTATAAAATATGCCTGGCCTATATAATATTGTTACTAAATAAACTTGATAATAAAATAATGATAAACAATATTTATTAAATAAAATTAAGTTAATATATTTGAACTATATTATAAAAGTATATATTTACTAATACTTC
>OZ038318.1:4939362-4966862 GCA_964035775.1 Osedax frankpressi
TATCAGTAGCAATACTAAACTGCACAAACTACAATGATCTTATATCACCACAAAATAACTGAAACTGCACTACTTCAGATTCTAAATTAAATTAAACTCTACACAAATAAATATCCTATTACCGTTGCCCTTCTTTATCTCTCTGCAGCCTTCGACAATATCAATGATACTCTACTCATCCATCGACCATATAATAAAGGTATCATTAATAGAGTACCTGATTCACACATTATCTATCATACAAACCTACTCTACTTGCATCTAAACCTATATACTTAATTAATAAGTATTCCGACGTTAACTTTCTCACTTATGCATCAGATCTAAACTTGTAAAGCACTTTATTATAATTCAATAATATCGTCGCAAAACTGAATGATTACATTAATTTTATACGAATTGAGCTTTCCTAAAATTCTTTGTCACTAAATGTCATGAAACTACTGCAATGCTTTTGAGCAATTTTAATAAATACTCTTTCCTACCTCCCATAATTATAGACATACCATAAAATAGAGTACGCATGAGAAACTACCATGAAAGTATATACGTCTAATTCAATTACTACTGTTATTATCAATACGATAACTCCATACATTATGTAACTATCTTCTTTAAATGTTATTTTCTAATTATTATAAAACGGTGCAATTAATTGCAGGTAGGTAATATTTAGATTTAGTATAATTATATGTACATATAATTATGCCGGAATATTCATGGTAGCATTCATGCCAGTAAGTATACGAGTAATCGTTATATATATTTCTAGAAAATTCATCTACACATATGTAGCTATATATATAAATATATACCTCCGAACTTTATAAATACGATATAAATTACTTGATTATAAATAATGTATGAATATTATATTATATATGATATGAATATTATATTATATAAGATATGAATAATATATTATATAAGATATGAATATTATAAGTATAAGATATGAAAATTAGGATTATATTGCGACCAGCGATGATATATACTTGACCGCAATATAACATATGTTATATATACATTTATGTTATGCTTGATTTTGTATACTTTTATTAATAAGGGATCGGGAAATCATGAATAAATGCGGAAATTATTGCACTATAATTCTATTTCTATTTATAACAATAAAATCATGATACCATAAACATAAATATGATAATTAATACTGTAATCATTTATAATATATTTAGATGAATTCGATTTAATATACATTACAAATAATATCATTCACTAAAGCTAAATCTTCCAGGTAATTCTGACTTTCCTATTAAATAATAAATCACTTAATTCATAAATCGAATTATAATGTACTGTTGAATATCTTAAAGTATCGATATAAACTAAACTTTAATAATAAAATATAAATATAAATTAAAGATTCTATAAATCAATAATGCAAAGATACTATAAAAAGAATGTAATGTTAAAAATGTTCTAATATTACTATAATATGTCTATTAATTATAATGTAAATAAATATTATTATTTATTTAGATTACTAGAATAATTAATATGTAAAACATTCGGCTATCATAAAATATACCTGAATATATGAGAGTATACTTGTATCATATTCAATACTGCTTTGCAATATGTATTAAGTATGTGATTTTATTTGTTATCTTTGAATATAATTATTTAAAAAATATATAGTAGACTATAAAAATACTAATTACATTTGCAGAGATACTATGATAGATACTATGATAGATTTTTTATATAATATTTAAATAAAATATTATAATTCATGAATTTATTAATTAATGGGAATGTGTAAAGTGTTTTGATTGAACATTCAAATGTATACATGGGAATTTCGAATTATAAATTACATTAACTATTAATAATAATTATCTAAGATTGTAAAGTTTGAAGAAAAGTTTGATAATTTTATTTATTTTTAATGCCATATTAGATTATTATAAAATAATAAATATCGTGGATGTATAAGCCAGTCAATAATAAAATAGTATTTATTATTTTTTAAATAACAATATATATCATTTATGATTGACTTGTTTAGAATAATTAAATGACATTATAAAATTCGATTTATTTTATTTGGTGTTAAAGAAAATATATATACAAAAATATCTATAAAATATCTTTAATTAAACTTTTAAAAACTTCGAAGTCATTTCTATGCATCATATAAACATATTAAATCGTTTCCTATAATTATAATAATATTTACAATTTATTTAATATGTTATAATCCATTTTGCATACGGCACTGGAATATATTATGATAATTGGTGTAATTTGTTTATATAAACAAAATCAATTTCATATTATGAAAAATATTTGTCAATTTTTCTATATAAATTTCTATATTTATAATACTTTTAAAAATGTAATATCATACATAAATCCAACGTTGTAGTTATGACAACTATCTTTGTACTTTTAATTGTATATATATAGTTTCTCTTTTCTGTTGAACGTTTAGTATCCAATTTAATTACAGCATCCTATTTTTAATATATATATATATATAAATATATAAATATATATATATATATATTGCTATAATCAATTATATATATGATTTAAAAAATATATAATTTAGTACATAGGATTATAAAAGTGTATACATTAAATATATGAGAAGCATGCAAACTTCAAACGTTAGCGTTGAGTTTGACACACACACACACACACACACACACACACACACACACACACACACACACACACACACACACACACACACACACACACACACACACACACACATATATATATATATATATATATATATATATATATATATATATATATATATATACACATATATACATACACACATACACACACTCACACATCCACATACACACGCACGCAAACACACACCCACACATACACACACACATATATATATATATATATATATATATATATATATATTTATTTATTGTGAAATACTTAGCTTCTCCATATATTGAACTATTGACCCCTCAATAATACATGAAGATATTTTAATAACAAAAGTTTAATATTATTTAGGATCAAAATAATAATATATTATTATTTTGTTATGTGTATTTAAATTAATACATAATAATATATACAATCTTATTTATAGTACATCTAAAAGAATCCATTTGTAGACATCGAAAACGTTAAAATTGTAATCAAGAAGAATTGGTACAAACAAATTAAAACGAAGGTTAATCTAAAAATGTGATTTATTATCTGATTATCTAAAGATATTTATATATATATTAACTAGTTAGAAAAAATTAGTTATCACTGATTCAGATAGAGATATATGTCATCATACGATGATGATAAATATCTCTATATATATTATATAATAATATATATATATATATATATATATATATATATATATTTATGTGAGTATATATACTAGATTTGAATATATTCACAGAATAATATCATTCATAAATTAATATATCAAATAAATATAAAAATCATAATAATAACAATTAGAAATATACACCTTAATAAATATATGTTTAAAAGTTTCTTATAATTCAAAGTATCTAGTAAAAACTTAAATTAATAAATATTTATTAATTTATATTCATTTTTAAAGGATTGTGTACAAAAAAAAGAAATGGAAAATATAGTATCCGATGACTTAAACTATGGAAATAATGGTTATAAATCTATAATAATTATTAAAATTAAATATAAAATCATTATAAATTGTATTGTAATGATTTTAGCATATATGATATTTGTACATATATGTATTTCAATATATATACAATAATATATAGTCTAATTTATAGTAAATCTAAAAGAATATATTGGTCGAACAAAAATACTTTTTAATTATGACCAACAAGAATTGACACAAACAATTCAAAACTAAGGTTAACCTTGAAATTTGATTTAAAATATCATACATATTTACGTATATTTACGTTTGCATATATAGATTATAATCGAATTAGAGTATCTCCTGAAATAAAATACGTTAATTTCAATTGAAAAAAAATCAGTAATTTTTAATTAAAAAAATGCCATCTAATAATTATGTTCTATATAATAAATGTATTATTTTAGAAATCATCTCTTCATCTACATTTCGATTATGTATGTAGATATTCAACAATAAGTATCTAATAAGATATTGTTGTTATAAATAAGTAATTAAATTCAATTTAATTTAATTAAATAATTATTATAATTATATAATATTAATAATTATTAAATCAGCATTAATATAATTTAATATTACCGATATTACTAATTTTCTTTAAATGATTTATATGGTTTAATTATTCATAGTTGCATAAAATAAATTTAAAAAATAATATATACTAACATTTATAAGAATCGTCGAAATTATAGTTGTTTCTTTATTATATGTAACCAAAGGTACATGTTTCGTTGTCGGAGCACCATAGAATAATTTATAAATATACAATTTTAAGGATGAATCGATCTGAATATGTGTGTGATTAATTAGCGATGTTACATATACATATTAACATCGAATACAGTAGATATATGTTAGACTTGTTAAACATATTTTTAAAAATTACAGAGAAGAATGCTTTTCGTAAATATCGCATAGCATTATGAACAAATTCTATGATTAGTTAAACAAAGTTTAATGATAGTTAAAGTTAATGAATATTTAAAATAATATGTATTACAATTTCTAGGAGACTTAATATAAATAGTAAATTGAAATTTCAAAATATACTACTATTTGTAATTTTATAATTTCACAGGATGACTTATTAAGCTATTTATTATATATAATAGATTATGAGAGGTATATATTATATTATATTATAGCTTAAGTTTTAATGAGCACGATATAAAGTGAAATATATAAAAAATAATACTGCTATTCCGCCGCGATATATAATATGAAAATATATGCTCTTTTTTACGAACTGGAAAGGACCAGCAACATAGCAAATATTTTTATAATTCTAAAAGTATACTTAAAATACTCGTAATTTCTTTTGTGGCATTGATATCAGTATTAATTATTGATCTCCTGAAATCTATTTTAAATTCTCTGTTATCGATACATTATTACCATGAAATAGAACGAAGACATATCCAGCTAATAGTTACTCTTTATTATTTAATTTCATAACCACTGTGTATGATTCTCATTGTTTTACCTGTACTATCTTTTTATTCGTTAATTCAAAACCGATTAATTTGCATCGATAACACATTCATTCACTTATCGAGTACCAATTACCAATTATTATCTCTGGGAACGTATCGAAGATATTTTGGTCACAAAATGCTGACAATATCATGGTATATTCCCCATACGGGAATCGCAGAAGTAGACCTATATACATTCGGGAATATATAATATATTATTTATATCATGTCGGTTTTAATGTTATACGATGCATATATATTTAATTTTATATAATAACATATTCTATTCTTTAATATATTTTAATTTAATTTATGCTACGATTTGAACTTTTATCAATATATGTGATATTTACCCTCGCCATATCACAAAAGAATTCAATTCATTCGAATAATTGAGATTTGACGACTATAATCAACACTACGAGTTGTGTTTTTTCAGTCAATACTCGAACTGGGTTAAGTTAATGTTTTCCGTTTGGATATCCTGGTTATTGCTCGCGACAGAGTTACACGTGCATTATATGGCAGGAATGTCATTCAACGTATAAGAATATGGGCCTAATTTGTAACATTTTCTACGTAGATAATAGATAATGAGGATGAAGTAATCGACGGTAGATATGTTGTACACTATAAATATTAGTTTGGTAATCTATAAAATATATGCGGTTTATCTTTCTTCTGTAAAGATGTGAGCTTGTATAGACTTTTGTTTATAGTTATCGATAAAAGAACTTTAATATGGATTCTCTTTCGGACTGACAATTATAGATATAATATACATTATTTATAGTGTTTAAAGTAAATACATTTTCCACTTCATATGAAAATGTCCCCAGGTGCACATGCTAAGCTATACTATATAAGCTATACTATCTAAGCTATACTATCTAAGCCTTACTATCTAAGCTATACTATCTAATCTATACTATCTAAGCTATACTATATAAGCTATACTATCTAAGCTATATTATCTAAGCTATACTATATAAGCTATACTATCTAAGCTATACTTATAAGCTATTCTATCTAAGCTATACTATATAAGCTATACTATATAAGCTATACTATCAAAGCTATACTATATAAGCTATACTATCTAAGCTATACTATATAAGCTATACTATCTAATCTATACTATATAAGCTATACTATATAAGCTATACTATCTAAGCTATATTATCTAAGCTATACTATATAAGCTATACTATCTAAGCTATACTTATAAGCTATAATATCTAAGCTATACTATATAAGCTATACTATCTAAGCTATATTATCTAAGCTATACTATATAAGCTATACTATCAAAGATATACTATCAAAGCTATAATATCTAAGCTATACTATATAAGCTATACTATCTAAGCTATACTATCTAAGCTATACAATATAAGCTATACTATCAAAGCTATACTATCTAAGTTATGCTATCTAAGCTATACTATATAAGCTATACTATCTAAGCTATACTATATAAGCTATACTATATAAGCTATAATATCTAAGTTATACTATCTAAGCTATACTATATAAGCTATACTATCTAAGCTATACTATATAAGCTATACTATCTAAGCTATACAATATAAGCTATACTATCTAAGCTATTCTATTTAAGCAATACTATCTAAGTTATACTATATAAGCTATAGTATCTAAGTTATAATATCTAAGCTATACTATATAAACTATAGCTATCTAAGTTATACTATCTAAGCTATACTATATAAGCTATACTATCTAAGCTATACTATATAAGCTATACAATCTAAGCTATCCCATCTAAGCTATATTATCTAAGCTATAATATCTAAGCTATACTATATAGGCTATACTAATATATAAGATATACTATCTTAAATATACTATATAAGATATACTAACTAATCTATACTATATAAGTTATACTATATATATCTAAGCTTTACTATATAAGATATACTATATAATATATGCTATCTAAGTTATACTAACTAAGATATACTATATAAGCTATACACTAGTTAAGCTATACTATCTAAGCTATATTTCTAAGCTATATACTAGCTATGTCTATATAACTTTTTGATGTATATAGTACATAAACAAACCACAAATGTATACTTATAAGTATCTATTATATATATATATATATAAATATATATATGATTATATTTAAATTATTACTAACAGGGACTATTTTTAAAACCAACAAAACATATACTATACTGATATCCATTATGCTTTAATATTATGTAAGAATATAATTATTAAGAAATAATAATGAATATAAACACAATTTTATACTTATTTGTTAGGAAATTTATTTTAAATTTTGCGAATTTACATTTATATTAGGTGACCTAATCATATTTTAAATTTTAAATTTAATTATCATAATATTATATCAAATAATCTGCTTTAATACGGGTAATATAGTATCCGTTTTCATTATTTCAATTATCACTTTATATGTTAATATCACTAGATGTCTATCTTATCTTATCTTATCTTATCTTATATTATCTTATCTTATCTTATCTTATCTTATCTTATCTTATCTTATCTTGTCTTATATTATCTTATCTTATCGTATATTATCGTATCTTATCGTATATTATCTTATATTATCGTATCTTATCTTATTTTATCTTATTTTATCTTATTGTATCTTATCTTATTTTATCTTATCATATCGTATGTGTATGTATCATATCATATTTTATTGTATCCTAGTGAATCATATCGTATAGTGTATCGTATTGTATTGTATAGTTTGTTTTTTATCGTATTATAATGCATATAGTTGTGTATTTTATCGTATTAATTTATATTATATTTAATTATTTTGTACCATATTTTATGATATCGGATCATATCGTATTGTATATCATGTTGTATTATATTGGATCATGTAGAATTGTACTAAAACTATAATACTACTGTATAAATACTACCTTATAAATACTACCGTATAAATAATACCGTATAAATACTACCGTATAAATACTACCGTATAAATACTACCGTATAAATACTACCGTATAAATACTACCTTTTAAATACTACCTTTTAAATACTACCTTTTAAATACTACCATATAAATACTACCGTATAAATACTACCATATAAAATTACCGTATATATAATACCTTATAAATACTACCGTATAAATACTACCTTATAAATACTACCTTATAAATACTACCATATAAATACTATCGTATAAATACTACCTTTTAAATACTACCATATAAATACTACCGTATAAATACTACCGTATAAAATTACCGTATAAAATTACCGTATAAAATTACCGTATAAAATTACCGTATATATAATACCTTATAAATACTTCCGTATAAATACTACCATATAAATACTACCGTATAAATACTACCGTATAAATACTACCGTATAAATACTACCGTATAAATACTACTATATAAATACTACCGTATAAATACTACCGTATAAATACTACCGTATAAATACTACCATATAAATATTACCGTATAAATACTACCGTATAAATACTACCGTATAAATACTACCGTATAAATACTACCGTATAAATACTACCGTATAAATACTATCGTATAAATACTACCTTTTAAATACTACCATATAAATACTACCATATAAATACTACCGTATAAATACTACCGTATAAATACTACCGTATAAAATTACCGTATATATAATACCTTATAAATACTACCGTATAAATACTACCGTATAAATACTACCGTATAAATACTACCGTATAAATACTACCGTATAAATACTACCGTATAAATACTACCGTATAAATACTACCGTATAAATACTACCGTATAAATACTACCGTATAAATACTACCGTATAAATACTACCGTATAAATACTACCGTATAAATACCACCGTATAAATACTACCGTATAAATACTACCGTATAAAATTACCGTATATATAATACCTTATAAATACTACAATATAAATACTACCGTATAAATACTACCATATAAAATTACCGTATATATAATACCTTATAAATACTACCGTATAAATACTACCGTATAAATACTACCGTATAAATACTACCATATAAATACTACCGTATAAATACTACCGTATAAATACTACCGTATAAATACTACCGTATAAATACTACCGTATAAATACTACCGTATAAATACTACCGTATAAATACTACCGTATAAATACTACCGTATAAATACTACCGTATAAATACTACCGTATAAATACTACCGTATAAATACTACCGTATAAATACTACCGTATAAATACTACCGTATAAATACTACCGTATAAATACTACCGTATAAATACTACCGTATAAATACTACCGTATAAATACTACCGTATAAATACTACCGTATAAATACTATCGTATAAATACTATCGTATAAATACTACCGTATAAATACTACCGTATAAATACTACCGTATAAATACTACCGTATAAATACTACCGTATAAATACTACCGTATAAATACTACCGTATAAATACTATCGTATAAATACTACCGTATAAATACTACCTTATAAATACTACCTTATAAATACTACCGTATAAATACTACCGTATAAATACTACCGTACAAATACTACCGTACAAATACTACCGTATAAATACTACCGTATAAATACTACCTTATAAATACTACCGTAAAAATAATACCTTATAAATAATACCTTATAAATACTACCGTATAAATACTACCGTATAAATACTACCGTATAAATACTACCCTATAAATACTATCGTATAAATACTATCGTATAAATACTATCGTATAAATACTACCGTATAAATACTACCTTATAAATACTACCGTATAAATGCTACCATATAAATAATACGGTATAAATACTACCGTATAAATACTACCGTATAAATACTACCGTATAAATACTACTGTATAAATAATACCGTATAAATACTACCATATAAATATTACCGTATAAATACTACCGTATAAATACTACCGTATAAATACTACCGTATAAATACTACCGTATAAATACTACCGTATAAATACTATCGTATAAATACTACCTTTTAAATACTACCATATAAATACTACCGTATAAATACTACCGTATAAAATTACCATATATATAATACCTTATAAATACTACCGTATAAATACTACCGTATAAATACTACCGTATAAATACTACCGTATAAATACTACCGTATAAATACTACCGTATAAATACTACCGTATAAATACTACCGTATAAATACTACCGTATAAATACTACCGTATAAATACTACCGTATAAATACTACCGTATAAATACTACCGTATAAATACTACCGTATAAATACTACCGTATAAATACTACCATATAAATACTACCGTATAAATACTACCATATAAATACTACCGTATAAATACTACCGTATAAATACTATCGTATAAATACTACCTTTTAAATACTACCATATAAATACTACCGTATAAATACTACCGTATAAAATTACCATATATATAATACCTTATAAATACTACCGTATAAATACTACCGTATAAATACTACCGTATAAATACTACCGTATAAATACTACCGTATAAATACTACCGTATAAATACTACCGTATAAATACTACCGTATAAATACTACCGTATAAATACTACCGTATAAATACTACCGTATAAATACTACCCTATAAATACTACCGTATAAATACTACCGGATAAATACTACCTTATAAATACTACCGTATAAATACTACCGTATAAATACTACCGTATAAATACTACCGTATAAATACTACCGTATAAATACTACCGTATAAATACTACCGTATAAATACTACCGTATAAATACTACCGTATAAATACTACCGTATAAATACTACCGTATAAATACTATCGTATAAATACTACCGTATAAATACTACCATATAAATACTACCGTATAAATACTACCGTATAAATACTACCGTATAAATACTACCGTATTAATACTACCGTATAAATACTACCGTATAAATACTACCGTATAAATACTACCGTATAAATACTACCGTATAAATACTATCGTATAAATACTACCGTATAAATACTACCTTATAAATACTACCTCATAAATACTACCGTAAAATACTACCATATAAATACTACCGTATAAATACTACCGTATAAATACTACCGTATAAATACTACCGTATAAATACTACCTTATAAATACTACCGTATAAATACTACCGTATAAATACTACCGTATAAATACTACCGTATAAATACTACCGTATAAATACTACCGTATAAATACTACCGTATAAATACTACCGTATAAATATTACCGTATAAATACTACCGTATAAATACTACCGCATAAAATTACCGTATAAATACTACCGTATAAATACTACCGAATAAATACTACCATATAAATACTACCGTATAAATACTACCCTATAAATACTATCGTATAAATACTATCGTATAAATACTACCGTATAAATACTACCTTATAAATACTACCGTATAAATACTACCATATAAATAATACGGTATAAATACTACCGTATAAATACTACCGTATAAATACTACTGTATAAATAATACCGTATAAATACTACCGTATAAATACTACCGTATAAATACTACCGTATAAATAATACCGTATAAATAATACCTTATAAATACTACCGTATAAATACTACCATATAAATACTACAATATAAATACTATCGTATAAATACTACCTTATAAATACTACAATATAATACTACCGTATAAATACTACCGTATAAAATTACCGTATAAATATAACCATATAAATACTACCGTATAAAATTACCGTATAAATACTACCGTATAAATACTACCGTATAAATACTACCGTATAAATACTACCGTATAAATATTACCTTATAAATATTACCGTATAAATACTACCGCATAAAATTACCGTATAAATACTACCGTATAAAATTACCGTATAAATACTACCGAATAAATACTACCGTATAAATACTACCATATAAATACTACCGTATAAATACTACCGTATAAATACTACCTTATAAATACTACCGTATAAATACTACCGTATAAATACTACCGTATAAATACTACCTTATAAATACTACCGTATAAATACTACCGTATAAATACTACCGTATAAATACTACCGTATAAATACTACCTTATAAATACTACCGTATAAATACTACCGTATAAATACTACCGTATAAATACTACCGTATAAATACTACCGTATAAATACTACCGTATAAATACTACCGTATAAATACTACCGTATAAATACTACCGTATAAATACTACCGTATAAATACTACCGTATAAATACTATTGTATAAATAATACCGTATAAATACTACCGTATAAATACTACCGTATAAATAATACCGTATAAATAATACCTTATAAATACTACCGTATAAATACTACCATATAAATACTACAATATAAATACTATCGTATAAATATTACCTTATAAATACTACAATATAATACTACCGTATAAATACTACCGTATAAAATTACCGTATAAAAATAACCATATAAATACTACCGTATAAAATTACCGTATAAATACTACCGTATAAATACTACCGTATAAATACTACCGTATAAATACTACCGTATAAATACTACCGTATAAATACTACCGTATAAATATTACCGTATAAATACTACCGTATAAATACTACCGCATAAAATTACCGTATAAATACTACCGTATAAATACTACCGAATAAATACTACAGTATAAATACTACCATATAAATACTACCGTATAAATACTACCGTATAAATACTACCTTATAAATACTACCGTATAAATACTACCGTATAAATACTACCGTATAAATACTACCTTATAAATACTACCGTATAAATACTACCGTATAAATACTACCGTATAAATACTACCGTATAAATACTACCGTATAAATACTATCGTATAAATACTACCGTATAAATACTACCGTATAAATACTACCGTATAAATACTACCGTATAAAAACTACCGTATAAATACTACCGTATAAATACTACAGTATAAATACTACCGTATAAATACTACCGTATAAATACTACCGTATAAATACTACCGTATAAATACTACCGTATAAATACTACCGTATAAATACTACCTTATAAATACTACCGTATAAATACTACCGTATAAATACTACCTTATAAATACTACCTTATAAATACTACCTTATAAATACTACCTTATAAATACTACCGTATAAATACTACCGTATAAATACTACCTTATAAATACTACCTTATAAATACTACCGAATAAATACTACCGTATAAATACTACCGTATATATAATATCTTATAAATACTACCGTATAAATACTACCGTATATATAATACCTTATAAATACTACCGTATAAATACTACCGTATAAATACTACCTTATAAATACTACCTTATAAATAATACCGTATAAATACTACCGTATAAATATAACCGAATAAATACTACCGTATAAATACTACCGTATAAATATAACCGAAAAAATACTGCCGTATAAATACTACCATATAAATACTACCGTATAAATACTACCATATAAATACTACCATATAAATACTATCGTATAAATACTACCTTATAAATACTACAATATAATACTACCGTATAAATACTACCGTATAAATACTACCGTATATATAATATCTTATAAATACTACAGTATAAATACTACCGTATAAATACTACCGTATAAATACTACCGTATAAATACTACCGTATAAATACTACCGTATAAATACTACCTTATAAATACTACCGTATAAATACTACCATATAAATAATACGGTATAAATACTACCGTATAAATACTACCGTATAAATACTACCGTATAAATACTACCGTATAAATACTACTGTATAAATAATACCGTATAAATACTACCGTATAAATACTACCGTATAAATAATACCGTATAAATAATACCTTATAAATACTACCGTATAAATACTACCATATAAATACTACCATATAAATACTATCGTATAAATACTACCTTATAAATACTACCGTATAAATACTACCGTATAAATACTACCGTATAAATACTACCGTATAAATACTACCGTATAAATACTACCTTATAAATACTACCGTATAAATACTACCGTATAAATACTACCGTATAAATACTACCGTATAAATACTACCGTATAAATACTACCGTATAAATACTACCGTATAAATACTACCGTATAAATACTACCGTATAAATACTACCGTATAAATACTACCGTATAAATACTACCTTATAAATACTACCTTATAAATACTACCTTATAAATACTACCTTATATATACTACCGTATAAATACTACCGTATAAATACTATCGTATATATAATATCTTATAAATACTACAGTATAAATACTACCGTATAAATACTACCGTATAAATACTACCGTATAAATACTACCGTATAAATACTACCTTATAAATACTACCGTATAAATACTACCATATAAATAATACGATATAAATACTACCGTATAAATACTACCGTATAAATACTACCGTATAAATACTACCGTATAAATACTACTGTATAAATAATACCGTATAAATACTACCGTATAAATACTACCGTATAAATAATACCGTATAAATAATACCTTATAAATACTACCGTATAAAATTACCGTATAAATATAACCATATAAATACTACCGTATAAAATTACCGTATAAATACTACCATATAAATACTACCGTATAAATACTACCGTATAAATACTACCGTATAAATACTACCGTATAAATACTACCGTATAAATACTACCGTATAAATACTACCGTATAAATACTACCGTATAAATACCACCGTATAAATACTACCGTATAAATACTACCTTATAAATATAACCACTACCTTATAAATACTACCTTATAAATACTACGGAATAAATACTACCGTATAAATTCTACCGTATAAATACTACCGTATACATACTACCTTATAAATACTACCTTATAAATACTACCTTATAAATACTACCTTATAAATACTACCGTATAAATACTACCGTATAAATACTACCTTATAAATACTACCTTATAAATACTACCTTATAAATACTACCTTATATATACTACCGTATAAATACTACCGTATAAATACTATCGTATACATACTACCGTATAAATACTACCGTATAAATACTACCGTATAAATACTACCGTATAAATACTACCGTATAAATACTACCGTATAAATACTACCGTATAAATACTACCGTATAAATACTACCGTATAAATACTACCGTATAAATACTACCGTATAAATACTACCGTATAAATACTACGGTATAAATACTACCGTATAAATACTACCTTATAAATACTACCGTATAAATAATACCGTATAAATACTACCGTATAAATACTACCGTATAAATACTACCGTATAAATACTACCGTATAAATACTACCGTATAAATACTACCGTATAAATACTACCGTATAAATACTACCGTATAAATACTACCGTATAAATAATACCGTATAAATACTACCGTATAAATACTACCGTATAAATACTACCGTATAAATACTACCGTATAAATACTACCGTATAAATAATACCGTATAAATACTACCGTATAAATACTACCTTATAAATACTACCGCATAAATACTACCGCATAAATACTACCGTATAAATACTACCGTATAAATACTACCGTATAAATACTACCTTATAAATACTACCGTATAAATACTACCGTATAAATACTACCGTATAAATACTACCGTATAAATACTACCGTATAAATACTACCGTATAAATACTACCTTATAAATACTACCGTATAAATACTACCGTATAAATACTACCGTATAAATACTACCGTATAAATACTACCGTATAAATACTACCGTATAAATACTACCGTATAAATACTACCGTATAAATACTACCGTATAAATACTACCGTATAAATACTACCGTATAAATACTACCGTATAAATACTACCGTATAAATACTACCTTATAAATACTACCGTATAAATACTACCGTATAAATACTACCGTATAAATACTACCGTATAAATACTACCGTATAAATACTACCGTATAAATACTACCGTATAAATACTACCTTATAAATACTACCGTATAAATACTACCGTATAAATACTACCGTATAAATACTACCTTATAAATACTACCGTATAAATACTACCGTATAAATACTACCGTATAAATACTACCGCATAAATACTACCGTATAAATACTACCTTATAAATATTACCGTATAAATACTAACGCATACATACTACCGTATAAATACTACCTTATAAATACTACCGTATAAATACTACCGTATAAATACTACCGTATAAATACTACCGTATAAATACTACCGTATAAATACTACCGTATAAATACTACCGTATAAATACTACCGTATAAATACTACCGTATAAATACTACCTTATAAATACTACCGTATAAATACTACCGTATAAATACTACCTTATAAATACTACCGTATAAATACTACCGTATAAATACTACCGTATAAATACTACCGTATAAATACTACCGTATAAATACTACCGTATAAATAATACCGTATAAATAATACCGTATAAATACTACCGTATATATACTACCTTATAAATACTACCGTATAAATACTACCGTATAAATACTACCGTATAAATACTACCTTATAAATACTACCGTATAAATAGTATTTATTAAATAATACCTTATAAATACTACCGCATACATACTACCATATAAATACTACCATATAAATACTACCGTATAAATACTACCGTATAAATACTACCGTATAAATACTACCGTATAAATACTACCGTATAAATACTACATTATAAATACTACCGTATAAATACTACCGTATAAATACTACCGTATAAATACTACCGTATAAATACTACCGTATAAATACTAACGTATAAATACTAGGGTTGTAAATAAAACCGAACTGATACATTACGAACTGATATTTTAACACTTTGATACCGAACTGATACTTTGTAATTCAATATATTACGATCCCGAACCCGAACTGATACTTTCATATTTTGATACTGAACCGAACTGATACTTTCATATATTAAAAATTATGAACTTGAACCCAAACTGATACATTTATGATCTTTATTAAATAATAAAGTCATAAATAACTTCATGGAGTTTATTTGTAATTAAAATTAATTTTGATACATTTTTTTTATTGGCAGTCAATAAAAATTGACCTAAGGTCAAAAATGCAAAATACAAATGATTATTTTATTAATCATAGATTTATATAACATAAATAATTATATTGATTTGAGATTTATATTATGAACTCAATTAGTAATCAATGATTGGCCGAATTAGTTTTTATTAATTATGACACTTCCCATTGTTCCAAACCAAACCAAAATGTATATTATACGAATTTGTATTATTATCATAATTTATATTAAATTTAATTAAGTTTCTTTGTGATTTACTGATTAATTTACTTTCTAATTTATTAATTGTAATATTATTATAGATAATAATTCAAAAATATAACAAATATATTAATTAATTCGCAATAATATTTAAATATATAATTAGCTTTTGCAGTTTTTCGAAACTTTGATTTTAGTTTTTGATACTGTTTCGAAACTTTGAATTTAGCATTTGATACTGTTTCGAAACTTTGATTTTAGCATTTGATACTGTTTCGAAACTTTGATTTTAGCATTTGATACTGTTTCGAAACTTTGACTTTGGGTATCATTTACAACCCTAATAAATACCACCGTATAAATACTACCGTATAAATACTACCGTATAAATACTACCGTATAAATACTACCTTATAAATACTACCGTATAAATACTACCGTATAAATACTACCTTATAAATACTACCTTATAAATACTACCTTATAAATACTACCTTATAAATACTACCTTATAAATACTACCTTATAAATAATACCTTATAAATACTACCGTATAAATACTACCTTCTAAATACTACCGTTAAATACTACCGTTAAATACTACCTTATAAATACTACCGTATAAATACTACCGTATAAATACTACCGTATAAATACTACCGTATAAATACTACCGTATAAATACTACCGTATAGATACTACCGTATAAATACTACCGTATAAATACTACCGTATAAATACTACCGTATAAATACTACCGTATAAATACTACCGTATAAATACTACCGTATAAATACTACCGTATAAATACTACCGTATAAATACTACCGTATAAATACTACCTTATAAATACTACCGTATAAATACTACCGTATAAATACTACCGTATAAATACTACCGTATAAATACTACCGTATAAATACTACCGTATAAATACTACCGTATAAATACTACCGTATAAATACTACCGTATAAATACTACCGTATAAATACTACCTTATAAATACTACCGTATAAATACTACCGTATAAATACTACCGTATAAATACTACCGTATAAATACTACCGTATAAATACTACCGTATAAATACTACCGTATAAATACTACCGTATAAATACTACCGTATAAATACTACCGTATAAATACTACCTTATAAATACTACCGTATAAATACTACCGTATAAATACTACCTTATAAATACTACCGTATAAATACTACCGTATAAATACTACCGTATAAATACTACCGCATAAATACTACCGTATAAATACTACCTTATAAATACTACCGTATAAATACTAACGCATACATACTACCGTATAAATACTATCTTATAAATACTACCGTATAAATACTACCGTATAAATACTACCGTATAAATACTACCGTATAAATACTACCGTATAAATACTACCGTATAAATACTACCTTATAAATACTACCGTATAAATACTACCGTATAAATACTACCTTATAAATACTACCGTATAAATACTACCGTATAAATACTACCGTATAAATACTACCGTATAAATACTACCGTATAAATACTACCGTATAAATACTACCGTATAAATAATACCGTATAAATAATACCGTATAAATACTACCGTATAAATACTACCTTATAAATACTACCGTATAAATACTACCGTATAAATACTACCGTATAAATACTACCTTATAAATACTACCTTATAAATACTACCGTATAAATAGTATTTATTAAATACTACCTTATAAATACTACCGCATACATACTACCATATAAATACTACCATATAAATACTACCGTATAAATACTACCGTATAAATACTACCGTATAAATACTACCGTATAAATACTACCGTATAAATACTACAGTATAAATACTACCGTATAAATACTACCGTATAAATACTACCGTATAAATACTACCGTATAAATACTAACGTATAAATACCACCGTATAAATACTACCGTATAAATACTACCGTATAAATACTACCTTATAAATACTACCGTATAAATACTACCGTATAAATACTACCTTATAAATACTACCTTATAAATACTACCTTATACATACTACCTTATAAATACTACCTTATAAATACTACCTTATAAATACTACCTTATAAATACTACCTTATAAATACTACCTTATAAATACTACCTTATAAATACTAACTTATAAATAATACCTTATAAATACTACCGTATAAATACTACCTTCTAAATACTACCGTTAAATACTACCGTTAAATACTACCGTTAAATACTACCGTTAAATACTACCGTTAAATACTACCGTATAAATACTACCGTATAAATACTACCGTATAAATACTACCGTATAAATACTACCGTATAAATACTACCGTATAAATACTACCGTATAAATACTACCGTATAAATACTACCGTATAAATAATACCGTATAAATACTACCGTATAAATAATACCGTATAAATACTACCGTATAAATAATACCGTATAAATACTACCGTATAAATACTACCGTATAAATACTACCGTATAAATACTACCGTATAAATACTACCGCATACATACTACCGTATAAATACTACCTTATAAATACTACCGTATAAATACTAACGCATACATACTACCGTATAAATACTACCGTATAAATACTACCGTATAAATACTACCGTATAAATAATACCGTATAAATACTACCGTATAAATACTACCGTATAAATACTACCTTATAAATACTACCTTATAAATACTACCTTATAAATACTACCTTATAAATACTACCTTATAAATACTACCTTATAAATACTACCTTATAAATACTACCTTATAAATACTAACTTATAAATAATACCTTATAAATACTACCGTATAAATACTACCTTCTAAATACTACCGTTAAATACTACCGTTAAATACTACCGTTAAATACTACCGTTAAATACTACCGTTAAATACTACCGTATAAATACTACCGTATAAATACTACCGTATAAATACTACCGTATAAATACTACCGTATAAATAATACCGTATAAATACTACCGTATAAATAATACCGTATAAATACTACCGTATAAATAATACCGTATAAATACTACCGTATAAATACTACCGTATAAATACTACCGTATAAATACTACCGCATACATACTACCGTATAAATACTACCTTATAAATACTACCGTATAAATACTAACGCATACATACTACCGTATAAATACTACCGTATAAATACTACCGTATAAATACTACCGTATAAATAATACCGTATAAATACTACCGTATAAATACTACCGTATAAATACTACCTTATAAATACTACCGTATATATACTACCGTATAAATACTACCGTATAAATACTACCGTATAAATACTTTCTTATAAATACTACCTTATAAATAATACCGTATAAATAGTATTTATTAAATACTACCTTATAAATACTACCGCATACATACTACCATATAAATACTACCATATAAATACTACCGTATAAATACTACCGTATAAATACTACCGTATAAATACTACCGTATAAATACTACCGTATAAATACTACCGTATAAATACTACCGTATAAATACTACCGTATAAATACTACAGTATAAATACTTCCGTATAAATACTACCGTATAAATACTACCGTATAAATACCACCGTATAAATACTACCGTATAAATACTACCGTATAAATACTACCGTATAAATACTACCTTATAAATACTACCGTATAAATACTAACGTATAAATACTACCTTATAAATACTACCTTATAAATACTACCTTATAAATACTACCTTATAAATACTACCTTATAAATACTACCTTATAAATACTACCTTATAAATAATACCTTATAAATACTATCGTATAAATACTACCTTCTAAATACTACCGTTAAATACTACCGTATAAATACTACCGTATAAATACTACCGTATAAATACTACCGTATAAATACTACCGTATAAATACTACCGTATAAATACTACCGTATAAATACTACCGTATAAATACTACCTTATAAATACTACCGTATAAATACTACCGTATAAATACTACCGTATAAATACTACCGTATAAATACTACCGTATAAATACTACCGTATAAATACTACCGTATAAATACTACCGTATAAATACTACCTTATAAATACTACCGTATAAATACTACCGTATAAATACTACCGTATAAATACTACCGTATAAATACTACCGTATAAATACTACCTTATAAATACTACCGTATAAATACTACCTTATAAATACTACCTTATAAATACTACCGTATAGATACTACCGTATAAATACTACCGTATAAATACTACCGTATAAATACTACCGTATAAATACTACCGTATAAATACTACCGTATAAATACTACCGTATAAATACTACCGTATAAATACTACCGTATAAATACTACCGTATAAATACTACCGTATAAATACTACCGTATAAATACTACCGTATAAATACTACCGTATAAATACTACCGTATAAATACTACCGTATAAATACTACCGTATAAATACTACCGTATAAATACTACCGTATAAATACTACCGTATAAATACTACCTTCTAAATACTACCGTTAAATACTACCGTTAAATACTACCTTATAAATACTACCGTATAAATACTACCGTATAAATACTACCGTATAAATACTACCGTATAAATACTACCGTATAAATACTACCGTATAGATACTACCGTATAAATACTACCGTATAAATACTACCGTATAAATACTACCGTATAAATACTACCGTATAAATACTACCGTATAAATACTACCGTATAAATACTACCGTATAAATACTACCGTATAAATACTACCGTATAAATACTACCTTATAAATACTACCGTATAAATACTACCGTATAAATACTACCGTATAAATACTACCGTATAAATACTACCGTATAAATACTACCGTATAAATACTACCGTATAAATACTACCGTATAAATACTACCGTATAAATACTACCGTATAAATACTACCGTATAAATACTACCTTATAAATACTACCGTATAAATACTACCGTATAAATACTACCGTATAAATACTACCGTATAAATACTACCGTATAAATACTACCGTATAAATACTACCGTATAAATACTACCGTATAAATACTACCGTATAAATACTACCGTATAAATACTACCGTATAAATACTACCTTATAAATACTACCGTATAAATACTACCGTATAAATACTACCTTATAAATACTACCGTATAAATACTACCGTATAAATACTACCGTATAAATACTACCGTATAAATACTACCGCATAAATACTACCGTATAAATACTACCTTATAAATACTACCGTATAAATACTAACGCATACATACTACCGTATAAATACTATCTTATAAATACTACCGTATAAATACTACCGTATAAATACTACCGTATAAATACTACCGTATAAATACTACCGTATAAATACTACCGTATAAATACTACCGTATAAATACTACCTTATAAATACTACCGTATAAATACTACCGTATAAATACTACCTTATAAATACTACCGTATAAATACTACCGTATAAATACTACCGTATAAATACTACCGTATAAATACTACCGTATAAATAATACCGTATAAATAATACCGTATAAATACTACCGTATAAATACTACCTTATAAATACTACCGTATAAATACTACCGTATAAATACTACCGTATAAATACTACCTTATAAATACTACCTTATAAATACTACCGTATAAATAGTATTTATTAAATACTACCTTATAAATACTACCGCATACATACTACCATATAAATACTACCATATAAATACTACCGTATAAATACTACCGTATAAATACTACCGTATAAATACTACCGTATAAATACTACCGTATAAATACTACAGTATAAATACTACCGTATAAATACTACCGTATAAATACTACCGTATAAATACTACCGTATAAATACTAACGTATAAATACCACCGTATAAATACTACCGTATAAATACTACCGTATAAATACTACCTTATAAATACTACCGTATAAATACTACCGTATAAATACTACCTTATAAATACTACCTTATAAATACTACCTTATAAATACTACCTTATAAATACTACCTTATAAATACTACCTTATAAATACTACCTTATAAATACTACCTTATAAATACTAACTTATAAATAATACCTTATAAATACTACCGTATAAATACTACCTTCTAAATACTACCGTTAAATACTACCGTTAAATACTACCGTTAAATACTACCGTATAAATACTACCGTATAAATACTACCGTATAAATACTACCGTATAAATACTACCGTATAAATACTACCGTATAAATACTACCGTATAAATAATACCGTATAAATACTACCGTATAAATAATACCGTATAAATACTACCGTATAAATAATACCGTATAAATACTACCGTATAAATAATACCGTATAAATACTACCGTATAAATACTACCGTATAAATACTACCGCATACATACTACCGTATAAATACTACCTTATAAATACTACCGTATAAATACTAACGCATACATACTACCGTATAAATACTACCGTATAAATACTACCGTATAAATACTACCGTATAAATAATACCGTATAAATACTACCGTATAAATACTACCGTATAAATACTACCTTATAAATACTACCTTATAAATACTACCTTATAAATACTACCTTATAAATACTACCTTATAAATACTACCTTATAAATACTACCTTATAAATACTACCTTATAAATACTAACTTATAAATAATACCTTATAAATACTACCGTATAAATACTACCTTCTAAATACTACCGTTAAATACTACCGTTAAATACTACCGTTAAATACTACCGTTAAATACTACCGTTAAATACTACCGTATAAATACTACCGTATAAATACTACCGTATAAATACTACCGTATAAATACTACCGTATAAATACTACCGTATAAATAATACCGTATAAATACTACCGTATAAATAATACCGTATAAATACTACCGTATAAATAATACCGTATAAATACTACCGTATAAATACTACCGTATAAATACTACCGTATAAATACTACCGTATAAATACTACCGCATACATACTACCGTATAAATACTACCTTATAAATACTACCGTATAAATACTAACGCATACATACTACCGTATAAATACTACCGTATAAATACTACCATATAAATACTACCGTATAAATAATACCGTATAAATACTACCGTATAAATACTACCGTATAAATACTACCTTATAAATACTACCGTATATATACTACCGTATAAATACTACCGTATAAATACTACCGTATAAATACTTTCTTATAAATACTACCTTATAAATAATACCGTATAAATAGTATTTATTAAATACTACCTTATAAATACCACCGCATACATACTACCATATAAATACTACCATATAAATACTACCGTATAAATACTACCGTATAAATACTACCGTATAAATACTACCGTATAAATACTACCGTATAAATACTACCGTATAAATACTACCGTATAAATACTACCGTATAAATACTACAGTATAAATACTTCCGTATAAATACTACCGTATAAATACTACCGTATAAATACCACCGTATAAATACTACCGTATAAATACTACCGTATAAATACTACCGTATAAATACTACCTTATAAATACTACCGTATAAATACTAACGTATAAATACTACCTTATAAATACTACCTTATAAATACTACCTTATAAATACTACCTTATAAATACTACCTTATAAATACTACCTTATAAATACTACCTTATAAATAATACCTTATAAATACTATCGTATAAATACTACCTTCTAAATACTACCGTTAAATACTACCGTATAAATACTACCGTATAAATACTACCGTATAAATACTACCGTATAAATACTACCGTATAAATACTACCGTATAAATACTACCGTATAAATACTACCGTATAAATACTACCGTATAAATACTACCGTATAAATACTACCTTATAAATACTACCGTATAAATACTACCGTATAAATACTACCGTATAAATACTACCGTATAAATACTACCGTATAAATACTACCGTATAAATACTACCGTATAAATACTACCTTATAAATACTACCGTATAAATACTACCGTATAAATACTACCGTATAAATACTACCGTATAAATACTACCGTATAAATACTACCTTATAAATACTACCGTATAAATACTACCTTATAAATACTACCTTATAAATACTACCGTATAGATACTACCGTATAAATACTACCGTATAAATACTACCGTATAAATACTACCGTATAAATACTACCGTATAAATACTACCGTATAAATACTACCGTATAAATACTACCGTATAAATACTACCGTATAAATACTACCGTATAAATACTACCGTATAAATACTACCGTATAAATACTACCGTATAAATACTACCGTATAAATACTACCGTATAAATACTACCGTATAAATACTACCGTATAAATACTACCGTATAAATACTACCTTATAAATACTACCGGATAAATACTACCGTATAAATACTACCGTATAAATACTACCGTATAAATACTACCGTATAAATACTACCGTATAAATACTACCGTATAAATACTACCGTATAAATACTACCGTATAAATACTACCGTATAAATACTACCGTATAAATACTACCGTATAAATACTACCGTATAAATACTACCGTATAAATACTACCGTATAAATACTACCGTATAAATACTACCGTATAAATACTACCGTATAAATACTACCTTATAAATACTACCGTATAAATACTACCGTATAAATACTACCGTATAAATACTACCGTATAAATACTACCGTATAAATACTACCGTATAAATACTACCGTATAAATACTACCTTATAAATACTACCGTATAAATACTACCTTATAAATACTACCTTATAAATACTACCGTATAGATACTACCGTATAAATACTACCTTATAAATACTACCGTATAAATACTACCGTATAAATACTACCGTATAAATACTACCGTATAAATACTACCGTATAAATACTACCGTATAAATACTACCGTATAAATACTACCGTATAAATACTACCGTATAAATACTACCGTATAAATACTACCTTATAAATACTACCGTATAAATACTACCGTATAAATACTACCGTATAAATACTACCGTATAAATACTACCGTATAAATACTACCGTATAAATACTACCGTATAAATACTACCTTATAAATACTACCGTATAAATACTACCGTATAAATACTACCGTATAAATACTACCGTATAAATACTACCGTATAAATACTACCGTATAAATACTACCTTATAAATACTACCGTATAAATACTACCGTATAAATACTACCGTATAAATACTACCGTATAAATACTACCGTATAAATACTACCGTATAAATACTACCGTATAAATACTACCGTATAAATACTACCGTATAAATACTACCGTATAAATACTACCTTATAAATACTACCGTATAAATACTACCTTATAAATACTACCTTATAAATACTACCGTATAGATACTACCGTATAAATACTACCGTATAAATACTACCGTATAAATACTACCGTATAAATACTACCGTATAAATACTACCGTATAAATACTACCGTATAAATACTACCGTATAAATACTACCGTATAAATACTACCGTATAAATACTACCGTATAAATACTACCGTATATATACTACCGTATAAATACTACCGTATAAATACTACCTTATAAATACTACCTTATAAATAATACCGTATAAATAGTATTTATTAAATACTACCTTATAACTACTACCGCATACATACTACCGTATAAATACTACCGTATAAATACTACCGTATAAATACTACCGTATAAATACTACCGTATAAATACTACCGTATAA
>OZ038318.1:4971862-4974510 GCA_964035775.1 Osedax frankpressi
GGAACCCAGCAACGCATTCTGGGCGAAAGCATCTTGCAGCTCTGTGTGCCGAGTAGTGAGTTAACTAGGGCTTAATGATTAAAGTGTGGTATTGCGCTGCGTCTAAAGCTCCTCGACATTGTATAGGTCGTGGAAATGCATTAGTGGTCGAGGGTTAAAGTATTGCGTAAGAAAGAACGGCGTACGAAAACAAGCATTGCATACAAAAGTAAAACATTCACCAGATATGCGGGTGAAGTAGAGACTAGTAGAGAGAGATAGTAGCATCTAACAGTTATCTATATCGTGGTCAATCGTTTGATATTAACTTGTGAAGTGGTTAAGGTCAAGATATTATAACGGGTAATAATATTGTCCAGCCCTAAAGAAAGTCTGTTAAATATCCAGAATTAATGATTTAGGTGCGTCGCGCATAAAGAGTTAAGGATTTCGATGTAACGGGTGTGGAAAGTTAATGATTTGTGTGTGTGTCAGTTATTATTGGTTGGTAATTTAAATGTAACACTGTGTAAATATATGTAGGAAGTATAAACGGGTTCCGAATAAATAATCTAGACAATTCCATTTTTTATATTGAATTATTTTGTATACGTTTAAATTTAATAATAGCATTCGGCATACTAAGATGATTACATAACATAATAGATATTATGCAATATAATATTCGGCATACTAAGATGATTACATAACATAATAGATATTATGCAATATAAGAAATTAAATTACCTATATTATTTCTACTCTTCCCAGGAAAATACGCAAGTTATATTAGTTTTTTATATATATAATAAAACTAAAAATATATTTTATTCGCATTACAAATATATTATGTTTATTTTATATTTAAATTAACTAAATGAGATCGTATAATAGTTACATCATCTGGTGTATCGGTAAATTACTCACATAACTACAAATGCGTAAATGGGTTACTGGAACATTCCTAGATGTACTACATAATACGTATAGTTACGAATAGGTACCAGTATCGATATATGTATATATTAATAACTATTAATGCTGACTATGCATTAATAGTATCGATATATGTATATATTAATAACTATTAATGCTGACTATGCATAACGTATGTTTGGCTTAGAAATTTACATAAGATATCGATGTATCCAAATCCAAGAAATAAGGTGATGTAACTATTATTCAGTATTATGTCATTATTATTAATAAACAATAAACGTAATATATTTGTAATGTATGTATATATTTTCTTATAAGATTGTATAAATATTAAAAAATAAACATAATATATATAGTATATTTTTTATTTGAAAGTCTATAAATATTGCACAACAAAAATATAATTACCTGGATAGTTAATTGGGTTAAATTTCAAAAATTTCTTTTAAACTATTTTACCATATTAAAGAATGTTCACGCCTATTTCATAATACTCGATTATTCAATTGCAATGCGCATATAAATACACATTTAATAATTTATACCATAACACTCAAAATAATAATTAACTATTATGAGATGGAGTATGGAGTGCTGTAGGGCTGAGACACAGTTAAAATGTATATATTATATAACAACGAGTAACATTACTTTGCCTAGCTTTAAAAACAATCGTTCTATTTATTAGAGCATACTTTAAGAAAGTTAATTATGGAATTGTACTTGTATATGAATATCTAGTATTGAGTTAATTACTACATCAGATAATAACTATTACACATTATTATTAAATTATATGAAATTAATAAATTGTAATTTTAGTTTTATTATATAATTGAAAAATAAAATCACCAGTATAGTTTCTTGGGCAGTAATTAACATAGTAATATATATATATATATATATATATATATATATGTGTGTGTGTGTGTGTGTATGTGTGTATGTGTATGTTAATTAAAATATCGAAATGCTTATATAATCTTACAGTAGTTCATAACCTACCGAATTATAAATACAATAGACGTAACAACATGAAAACACCTTGACCTAGATATAATAGTACATAATAGAATAATTACCTAATGCATGATACGGGTTTAAGTCGAACATTTCACAGTTCACGGCGAGAAATGACGTCATATCGAGAAGTGACGTCACAGCGAATACGAGGGAGATGGGCAGACAATGCGAGATGGATACGGACAGGTGGTTAGTATAGGAACCGCGACATAGGCTCTATGTGTAATACGATCCCGCATGGAGTGCATGGCCATCTTACTCTGTACTAAACTATTCGACGAACTTCTCTACCGTCGTGAATCCAATAGGCCGAACTCTAAACGCACGCTGCAACCTGCAACCTTACGTAATCATCCTGCAACCTTACGTAATCATCCTGCAACCTTACGTAATCATCCTGCAACCTTACGTAGTTATTCTGCAACATTATGCAATCTTCTTATCCTCTATATGCACGGTAACTACATTCCCGCCACGTCCACGAAACACCTTTATACGTCTTCCTATATCGTTCCGACATCTACTATATGGAATACGCATCCGTCTTGCGTTCTATCGCACCGTCCTTTATTACTCCATCATTTACACTCCGCAATCCACCTCCCACCCTTCAAACCAACAGATTCACTACAGTAGACACACCCCCTTCATTATTAAATAGTTATTGTATACCCTATACACACGGTATATACACACATCATATTTGC